>APFE031504062.1:16794-37774 GCA_000404065.3 Pinus taeda | reverse complement strand
AAAAAATATAATATGATTTCAAAACATAAAACTTATACATTTGTGACCTTTAAAAGAGATAAGGGGGCTAATACGTGACAGGGAGCGTGTCACTAGTAAACAGAGTGGTGCACTGTAGATGGAAGAGCGGCCACCACCAAACAACAGGATAAAACCATGGGACAATGATTTAGAAAAAGTGGTGGGGGCGGGGGGGGAGGGAACGGAGGGAAGAAAAGAGGAACATCATGTATGAAAATCATTGAGAGGAAGAGCTTGAGTTGTTCTGAGGTTTTGGGCACGGGGGAACAGTCGGCTTCTGTTAAGAAGCTTACTAGATTGAGTAGCCAGGTCCTGCTCAGTTTGGCTAGGTTGATTCAGTCTTTTGGAAACTGTAGCAGTGCAGCCAGAGGCATCTTCAACCGTAGGGGCATAGCATATTCAATTGCAGCGGCACAGATAAGTACCTCAACAGTGTTGTTAATTGATTTTGTCAGATCTCAGGAAATTGTTTACCGGTTCATGATATAAATCCCTCACTGTTTTTGCATTTGTTTTTGGTCTTTACATTTGGTATCAGAGCCTTTAATCCTCCGACCTCAAATTATTAAACCACCTGCGTTTTCCTGAATTTTGACTTGAATACTGTCTGTAAATTCTTCACTGCCCTGCCCTGCCTGTATTCAAATTATAGAAAGTAAGTTATTCCTCTAATAATACAAAGCATTAGGAGGTCCAGAATCAAAATTGAAGAACAATTTCTCAAAAACTATCTATCTGGTAAGTATATAGCTATATAAACTGTCTTAGCAAAATAACAATTTTTCCAAAACATTGCATAATTCAAAACCTAGTGATGTTCAAGCTCACTGCCGGCTTTATGATTGTCATCGGACTAGGTTGACCAAACAACAGAGGATTGTTTCATTGCTTAGACTGATGGCTGCTGCACCATAGCATACTCGAAGTGGAATGATGTGCAGACAGTTTTCCATGTATATCATGATGATTGTGCATCTCTTCCCTAAGCTCTTTAAAACTACCTGCCCTACCAAATATTGAACTGCAAGATGACAAGTTTCCAGAACGTACCCATTTTAAAGGCTTCCACTCAACTGAACTACCTAAGTGGTCTTTCGAATGATTATGGGCTTCTGCAACATGATTATAATAGCTGCTAAGGCTTCCATACTGTCAAATCTGACCTCGAAATCATTCTCAGATAATCTCCCTATATCATTTCCAGATGCCCTCCTCTGTGCATCAACTGTGTGGTCCATACTAGAATAATCCACACCTGTGTTTTTTGATCGTTCCTTGGATTGAACTTGATCCCATGAGCTCTCTGAATCATAAAGTAGATGGGGAAAATGCAGAGAAATATGATCCGTTGATTTACCACTTAAAATATCATATCCAACTGTGGAAAACAAACTTGTGTCTCTAGTGTCCACTGTTGCAATTTCTGGTCTGTATGAAGATATTTGGAGCCAAGACTTGATTCCATGAGTTCCCTATTGTTTTTACTGTACCCCCCTCCACATGGAAACCCGAGTTCTCATCTTCATGCACTTTCTTTCGCAAAGGGACATCTTTGGGAGGGATGAGCGCAAACCTCCCATTTCTTTTTCATTGAGATACTCCTTCCCATCCCCAGGTGAAAGTTCTGAGGGCATGTGATGTGATAGGGTTCTAGAGCATACAATCCAACCAAGTCGAAATAAGAAACTCTAGCTCTGCATCATACCGAGAAAAGAAATCCTATAGCTGTTAACAGTTTGTACATTTAAATTTGTATTTGAAAACCAGAAATTTGCCAAATATTCATACATAATAAAGATGTTGTGTTTAAAAACAATATCGTACCAAGAAATACATATTAAGGAATGAATAAATCATCTGCTCTGATGGCGTCGACGTCTATGTAAATCCACGACAACTACAGTAATATTTTCTTGGCTACCTTGAGCAATCACCAACTTTTCAGCAACACTGCGGCGATAGCAGCGGGAGTGTCATCTCGGCCCTTTGCCTGAAGTCCGTTGTATCTTTCGTGTGATCGACATAAGGATGCTCAATGGTTTTGGAATATATTGATAGTTTTATTCACAATCGAGGGCCAAAGACTATTATGGCATTAGTGAGCGTATTAACAATGCACAATTAAATTCATCTCTCATAACCCGGATATAATTATAGTAAGTGGAAGACACGAAGCATAGGAGCAGTTGTTTGAATTTCCTGGTCTGGTGGCAGCATCGATGCTACGTGGAAGGTGGATGGAGTAATACCATGTAGTATGTGACATGTAGCATCTTATAATGTTACACATTTCAACCGGTGGTATCAGTGAGCCTAGTCTCGAGCACCATATGTCTCATTGACTGCAACAATGATCAAGGTGAATTCGAATGAAAAGGACACGTCTCTGTCGACTATGGACGTCATCTTAAATATTCGTTGTTTTTATATTTGTTGTAGTTCAAAGTAAATGATATTGTTTAATTAATTATAAATCAAAATTTGATAAGAAGAATAAAATAATGTAAATACTATGTTAGATAAATAAATATGATATTTTGTTTAAATTGGTACCATTTAAGTTACTTGGTTCTATTAAAGTTTGACCTTATATTTATTTAAAAAAAAAGAAAAAGAAAAAAAGAAGAAAGAATAACATAATAAATAAATATGATATTTTGTTTAAATTGGTACCATTTAAGTTACTTGGTTCTATTAAAGTTTGACCTTATATTTATTTAAAAAAAAAGGAATAAAATAATAAATAAATATGATATTTTGTTTAAATTGGTAACATTTAAGTTACTTGGTTCTATTAAAGTTTGACCCTTATATTTATTTAAAAAAAGAAGAAGTTATAATTGATATTCCAGTAGTATACATTTAAGTAACATATTCAACATTGTAATTATGTGTGTCTTTTTTTTAAAGGTAATAGTTTGAGGCCTAATGGGTGTGTTGATGATGTTCATTATAACAAGATAATTAATATTTAAATATTTAATTTTGTGAATGCTACTTAGTAATTAATTTTGTATGATCTACCCTAGGCATTAGTAACCATACCCTTCTACATTATTTCATATTAGGATAGAATACCCTACATTAGGACAAGGAGGTCGCGAGACCACCCTCCTTGACCTCGGTACTAGTAAGATCTGCCTAGCAGATAGAAATAGCAAAAAAAACTATAGCCGTTTATGAATGTGAAATTGCAAAAAGAAAACTATATGTTAAATTCGAATGTTTACCTCAAATTTTTATAGAATTTTATTATGTACACAGGAAACATTACAATGGTAAAGACATATGAGCGATGACGACATGATCGGGCAGCATCACCATCATTAATGTTGCCACCATCGCCATCATCATCCGCATCGCCACCACTATCACCATCGTCTCCACCAAGACCATTATCAACACCAATCGCTCCAGCACCAGAGTTGACCATGATAATGAACTCATTAGAAGCCTTATTGGAGACATTAAAAGAATCAACTAAGGCTAAGACCAAAGAAGAACTTCAAGCCTTAGCTACCAGTTCAACGGAACCAAAGAATTTTGAGCACAAAAGATCAAAAGAAGATATTTCTAGGGAGCTTCAGAAAATTAAACTCCCAGAATTTTCAGGAGGTCGAGCAGGTGAGCGCACTGAAGAATGGTTAGAACGAATGAACAGATGCTTTAGATTAAGAGAATATTCTTCTTCAGCAAAAACAAAAAAATGTTGTATTTCAATTAAAGGAAAGTGCTTTGATTTGGTGGGGAAATCTAGAAAAGCAACTACACCTTACAACGGATAATATCCCTTGGGAACTATTTGAGGAAAGATTCCGCGCAAAGTATTTACCTCCATACTTTAAACAACAACAAGCTAGAGCTTTCCATACCTTAGTACAGGGTAATAAAACAGTGGAAGAATACAAGATAAGGTTTATGGAGCATGTAAAACACATTCACTACTTAGATTCTGATGAACGTCAAGCTGAACGCTTCATATTTGAGTTAAATCCTCACATCAGAACCTTGGTTATCATGTGGAAACCATCATCAGTATTAGAGGCAGTAGAATGTGGTCGTTATACACAAAAGCACCTTGGAATCAAAAAATATGCAGGGCCAGCAGAACCTTTACAATCAAGATTTCCAGGAAAGACTCCCCGAAATTTCTTTAGAGGAGGTAGCTCGAGGCCACCTTATGGTAATAGATTTACCCCAAGAAATGTAGGAACAAGAGCTCCCATGGAAGTAAACACTATAGTTGCGGAATCATCAAACACCAGTCCATGGACATCTCGAGGAACTTTTAGTAGAGGAAGAAATTCGAGAGGAATCAACATGAGAGGACGAAGCTCTTTATCTAGAATTCACGTCTTGATTCAAGAGGATCAACACAGCTTAATTGTTGGGGATGTGGAGGATCACATTTTCAACGTGATTGTCTAGAAGCTTCATCAAATATATTTCATAAGACTGGAAAGGAACAAATATCAAATAATCAAGGTAATCATAGAATTCATGTAGTAGTCAGCAACGACCAAGTAGCACATCAATCCACTGTAGTGGAATCTTCAGGTATTATCAATGGTATAAAACTCAAAATCTTATTTGATACTGGTGCCACAGATAGTTTCATTTCGTCATATGCATTAAACAAATGTGGGTTGGTAGCTCGCAGACAAAATGATTTCAAACAGGTGGAAATGGTCTCAGGAGAACTCCAATTTGTGGGCTTAAGTGTGGATCAATGCAAAATTGACCTAGGGTCTGTACGACTAAACTGAAAGTTTATGTCACAACCTTAGGAAATTATGATCTTATTATAGGTATGGATTGGCTAGAAGCTCATCAAGCTTAGGTAGACTGTTATGGGAAAAGAATTCTAGGTATAAGTGATGAAGGAGAAGCAATCCAAATTCAATGAATCAAGAGAAAAGTATCTTTATGCTAAATATCAACAATGAAAATGAAGTGTTGTTTAAGGAAAGGTTGTCAGGCATATGTAATTCAAGAAGTAAGCAAAGAAAAAGGACCATCCTTAGAACAATATCCAGCGTTAGCCGAATTTTCGGATGTATTTCCAAAAGAACTACTAGGATTACCCCCTGTAAGAGAGCTGGATCTCACTATTGAATTAAAACCTGGTACCCAACTGATCTCTAAAACGCCTTGTAGAATGACAGCTCCAGAACTTCAAGAATTGAAAATTCAATTGAAGGAACTACTGGATATAGGACATATTCGACCCAGTATATCACCTTGGGGCGCTCCTATAATTTTTGTGAAGAAGAAAGATGGATCTTTAAAATTATGCATATATTATCGAGACTTGAATCGAGCTACAGTAAAGAATCAATATCCTATGCCTTGAATCAATGATATTTTCGATCAAATGAAAGGAGTTGCTGTCTTTTCAAAAATTAATCTTTGATCAGGCTATCATCAGCTAAGGATTTTTGAAAAAGATATTTCTAAGATTGCATTCCAGACACGTTTTGGATATTATGAATTTACTGTGGTACCATTTGGATTAACAAATGCACCAGCAGTATTCATGAATCTTATGAACAGTGTTTTCCGCGAATATCTTGATTAATTTGTACAAGTCTTTTTAGATGATATTCTCATCTATTCCAAGAATAAGAAAGAGCATGAAGATCATTTACGGATAATATTGTCCTGCCTTAGAAAACATCAGTTGTATGGAAAATGATCCAAGTGTTCATTCTTTCAGGAAAAGATTCAATACTTAGGTCATATCATATAAGGTGAAGGGATTTCAGTAGACCCTGAGAAGGTAAAATCAATCATGAAATGGCCAATATCGAAAAACACACATGAAATACAAAGCTTTATGGGTTTAGCTAGTTACTACCGAAGATTTGTGGAGGGATTCTCCAAAATTGCAAAGCCGATTACAACCCTTCAGCGTGAAGGTGTTAAGCACGAATGGACTGAGGAATGTAATAAAGCATTCTCTGAAATCAAAAGACTACTCACTAGTGCAGCAATCCTAAGAGTCCCTGATATGGACAAATATTTTATGGTATGTACTAATGCATCCAAACAAGGGTTGGGCGCAGTATTGATGCAGGGTAGAGGAGTGATAGCATATGCTTCTAGGAAGTTAAAACCTCATGAAGAACTCTATGCTACTCACAATTTAGAGTTAACTACTGTAGTACTAGCTTTAAAGATCTGGAGACATTATCTAGTGGGGTGAAGTTTTACACTTAAAAGCGACCATCACAGTCTACAATATTTGTTCACCCAAAGAGACTTAAATTCTAGACAAAGATGATGGAGTGAATTCCTAAGTGAATATGACTTTGGAATATCATACATTAAGGGAAAAGAAAATGTAGTAGCAGATGCTTTAAGCAGAAGACCTCAGATATTTTCTCTCACACCTATTAAAGTAGACTTAAGACAACGAGTACTGGAATATCTCATAAAAGATAGTTTGTATTTAAAGGTGAGATCTAGTCTTGAGGGTAAAAAGCCAAAAGAATCTAAATTTGAAGGATATGAACTAGAAAATGATGGAATCTTACAATTCCATGGAAGGATGTATATTCCTGATAATAAGGATCTTCAAGACACTATCCTTAGGGAAGCCCACATAGCAGTATATTGTGCACATCTTGGAGTAAAGAAAATGTATTCGGATACTAAGAAACTCTTCTTCTGGTCAGGCATGAAACGTGATATCGCCCAATTTGTTGCAAAATGTTTGAAATGTCAACAAGTAGAAGCAGATCATTGTCATCGAGCAGGTCTCTTGCAACCTCACGACATTCCTATGACCAAATGGGAGATTATTTCTATCGATTTTAGCACTGGGATACCTCTTACTTCTCAAAGACACAATGCCATTCTGGTAGTAGTGAATAAATTAACAAAAAGCGGCCATTTCATTCCCATAAGAGATACTTACGATGTTGCTGCCGTAGCTCGAGTATTCATAAATGAAATTATCAGATTTCATGGAGTACCTAAGAAGATTATATCCGATAGAGATTTGTGATTCACTTCAAGATTCTGGACTTGCATGCAGTCAGCCTTAGGAACTCAACTAAATTTAAGCACTGCTTACCATCCTGAGACTGATGGGAAAACAGAAAGGGTAAATCAAGTACTTGAAGATATGTTGAGAATGTATGTTATGGATCAGTAATCACACTGGGAAAAGTACTTACCCTTAGTTGAATTCGCATACAATAACAGTTACCACAATTCGATTGCAATGCCTCCATTTGAAGCATTATATGGTAGACCTTGTAGAACACCATTAAATTGGGATAGGTTAGAAGATCGAGTGATGATAGGACCAGAATTAATCCAAGAAATGGAAGAGCAGGTATGACAAATTAGACAACGATTAAAGGAAGCACAGGATAGACAAAAGAGTTATGCTGATGCTCATAGAACTGATAGGAAGTATGAAGTAGGGGATCAGGTTTTCATTCGCATCAATCCAAATAAAAGTACTATTCGATTTGGAAAAGGGACAAAGTTGTCACCTCGATTTATTGGACCATTTAAAGTCATGGAAAGAGTTGGACTTGTTGCCTATCGTCTTGCCCTGCCACCTCACTTGCATAAAATTCATAATGTATTTCATGTATCTGTATTAAGACATTATATAGCTGATCAATCTCATAACCTTCAATGGAAGGAATTGCAGGTATCCGACAAGGGAATCGTATCGGTTGAACCATTACGCACACTAGAACGTAGGGTTCGACAGCTCAGGAATCGCCTGGTAGACCAAGTTAAGGTCCAATGGGACAAGTATAGTCCTGGATCAGCTACTTGGGAAGATACAGAAGACATATGTCAAAGATACCCAAATTTGTGTCAATTTTGAAGAACTCTAAACTATGTTTAGTATATATTTACTTCACTGCAAATCAAAGACTCGGAACCATTTTGAATGATTATATATAAACGTGAAAATTTGTGACATAATCTATGTTTAAATTCTACTGGTACATGGATATCAAAATGAAATATGTTATTGATCTTACTAAATTATAGTTGTCAAAGTAAAATTTAAGACAATTAAATGATTTTACTTCTGATAGGACTTAAGATATTATAAATCTGTTTTATTTATACATGTCAATATGATCGATGGAATAGAAATCAAGGAATAATTACATTTTAAATGAAAGTAAATGACATGAATAGGATATGGCAAAATATGTTATACTGTAGTTGACATATGTGAATTATACATAAGTTATTTTGAATATGCTAATGCACATTTTATAAATGCATGGATAAATGTATGATTGCAGATAATAAACAGTTACCAAAATGACCATGTGACGACAGTACCTCAGAACAATTAAGGCTCGAAGAGATTCTATGATAGGGTATTAACCCTAATTCTACTGGGAGGGGTGGAAGTGTTGCCCACTGGTTATCCTCCGAACCTTGGAGTCATGGGAGGACTGTGCGAATCACGCTCCCCTAGACGTGTGATGATGACCGCTGGATGCCTACTGGGAATCAGGTCAGTATAACCGACACTGTCACCCTTAGAGTTTATGAATGGTTAGGTTAGTAAAACTGACGCCATGGCATACTCTAGTAGAGGATGGATAGAATGGGAGTGGAAGAGATTAGGAAGGATAGGATAATTTTAGAATAGCTTGGAAACCTGGATAGGGAAAGGCATGACCATTAAAATCATAAACCTAAAAATATTCAAAACACCAATTTTATAGTCTCCTTATATTAAATAAGAATTTTAACCTCGATTTACAACCCTAAGAAGAATGTACTAATTGATATCATAAATAATCAGATAAGATAAAAACTCTAACTTCGAGACGAAGTTTTCTGAAGGGGGAGTGTATGTAACGACTCATCTATAAATATAAAGAACGCAAGAATAGTAGCAGGTATACGGTACATGCATATGATAGCCACATATGCATGTGTCACATACACTGCACTAGTATTTTATACTAAATTGATTATAAGTGCTAAATACCATGACACTTCTTTGAATAGAGGTTCTACTCATTCATCAATATTTCTTAATGTATGGGTAGATCTTAAAAGAGGACCATATATATTATATATTCTAGATTATTGATAAAAATTATATTAATAAATTAATAACAATCAAATTTTTAAAATATATATATGTAATTAGTTAAAAGGGGCTCTAAGTATAAAGTTATAATGTTATATTAAATCATAATGTTTATAATGTTTAATGTGATGTATATGATATAATGTGTATATTAAAGAATATTTTAATAAAAAATATAATATGATTTCAAAAATAATCTATACATTACATGACCTAGGGGGTGATTGCTGACAGGCGAGATGTCACCACACAGAAGTCTGCGTGGGTTGCAGATGGAAGAGAGCAGAAGCCCACGCCAAACAAGATAAAAACCCACAGGACAGTGATTTGGAAAGGGTGGGGGGGGGCGGAACGGAGGGAATAAAAGAGGAAAATCATGTATGAATTGAGTCATTCTGAGGTTCTGGGTACGGGGGAACAGTCGGCTTCTGTTAAGAAGCTTACTAGATTGAGTAGCCAGGTCCTGCTTAGTTTGGCTGGATGGATTCGGTCTTTTGGAAACTGTAGCAGCATAGCCGGAGGCAACTTCAACCGCAGGGGCACAACATATTCAACCGCAGCGGCACAGGTAGGTACCTCAACAGTGTTGTTAATTGATTTTCTAAGATCTCAGGAAATTTTTTACAGGTTCATGCTATAAATCCCTTACTGTTTTTGCATTTGTTTTCGGTCTTTACATCAAATCTATACATGTATGTAGCTTCATGGACAATAAATTTGTCTAAATTATAGAAATGTAGTGTAAAACATAGAGAATATATGTGTTTCCTCAAAAAGTGATGTCTTCGTGTATTTGTAGCCCAAATAATGAGGTTCATGATCCCAAACATATATTCGAAGAAACCAAGTCATCATGCATGTAGGATTGCCACTAACAAAAATTTAACCTCAAAAAAGTATGTGTGTTTTTTTAGCATTAATAATGCATGTGTGTTCCTAGTGTCAAAAATGCATATGTGTTTCTAGTGCTGGAAATGCACATGCGTTCCTACAACTAGTGACTTTCAAACATGGGAAATGGCTGAGGTGGGTTTGGTGGGTGGCTGGGAAGGGTGAGAGAGGAAGGGACAGAGGGGTCAGGGGGTGGGAGAGAGAGAGAAAGAATAGGGGGCAAGGTAGAATGAGTTGGTGGGAAATGGTTGAGTTGGGTTTAGGTGGGGTGGGGAGGGTGAGAGAGGGAGGAAAAGAGGGGTTAAGGGAGAAAAATATAGAGAGGAGGGGGGGGGGGACAAGGGTTGGGAAAGATTTAGTTGGTGAGTGAGAGTCGAAAAGTGAGAGAGATAAGGAAAGAAGGCAGGGAAGGGACAGAGAAGGAGATATGTGTGGTGGACATAGGGAGGAAGAGATAGACAAAATTGGAGGGGTTTGTTATGGAGGGATTGAGAGAGAGAAGGAGGGAGGGAGAGGAAGGAGAGAGAGAGAGAGAGAGACTATGTGAGTGATTGAGAGTGGGGAAGGGAGGGAGGTAGAGAGTGAGAGAGTGTAGGGGGAAGAGAGAAGAACAAGTGAGACATAGAGAGATGATGCAAGGGGAAGAAAATGAGAGAGGAGGAGAGGGTGAGGGATAGAGAGGTAAAGAAGGATAAATGGACGGTCATAGAGATGGGGGTAGATGGGAGAGTGGGATATCTTATATCCTATATATATATATATAATATATTAATATATATAATAGAGAGAGAGAGAGAGAGAGAGAGAGAGAGAGAGAGAGAGAGATAGAAGAAGCATGAGGGAGAGAGATACATACAGTGAGAAGAAGAGGGAGGGAGAGAGAGAAACATAGAGTGACAAGAAGAGCGAGGAAGAGAGAGTCAAGTATATATGAAGAGAGAGTAAGAGAGAGAGAGGTAAATATGGAGAGAGGGAGAGAGAGGGTTGGTGAGATAAGGAGATTGATAAGAAGATAGGGAAGGACAAAGATAAATCTAGAAGGAAGAGACAAGGAGAGGAAGAAAGAGATAGAGGGAGAGATGAAGAGAGAGAGAGAGAATGGAAAGAGATGGATAAAGAGAGAGAGGGAGTGAGAGAGAGAGAGAGGGAGGGAGATATAGACAAAGATGGAAGGGGGAGAGAGAATGAGAGAAGTAGTGTGAGGGGAAAGGCGGAGGAGAGGAAGAAGAGATACACAAAGAGAGAGAGAGAGAGAGAGAGAGAGAGAGAGAGAGAGAGAAGAGGGGTGGTGAGATAGAGAGATATATAAGAAGACAGTGAGAGAAAATGGATAGAGCTAGAAAGAGGAGGGATAGGGAGGAAGATAAAGATAAAGATAAAAGAAGAGTGTTTAAGAGAGAATTTTTCCTATAGTAGTAAGTTACATTAATCCCACCATGCTTTTCCCAGATCTTTCCCAGGCGATGTGTGTGTGCATGTGTGAATGAAGAAGTAGGGAAAGAAAATAAGAAAACCCCAAAAATGGAGAACATAACTTTTATCATTAGATCCTTAACTCTATTTGATGAAGTCATCTCTAGGAAGATCTACTTGAGATATTTACTCTTGAATCGCCTAGATAGCTTGCACACAGGGAGGGAAAGTGAACCCAATCTTCTTGCAAGATAATGTCAGTGCCAAAACATAACACATAAATCATATAACATGTTAAAGAACATATGAGATAAATGTGGGGGAAATCTGGATTGTTATCATCCCTAATTAGAACTGGAGTACATTGGCAAGTTCTCCAAGCCTCTGCCCTTGATCTTTTTCCTAACATCTACGCTTACTGGTGTGGATGCACAAGTTTATCATGGTCACAACTGGGGAAACATTCTAACACAAGTTCTTTTCTTCTCCATGTTAATAGTGAAGACCTCCATTTATATAGATTTTCTTATGATTGACCTTCATTACACCTCAAAACTTTGTTGACCATATCAAGGCGATGATTAAGATAGACCAAATCAATCATTATTTTAATCAACAATAATTATTTTAACCAAAGTTGTTAATTTGGACCGAATATAAGCTTATCCAGTCGAATTCTCACACTGTTTTGGAGCGCTAGTGCAAAGAGGGTGTTGATGTCCCTTTGTTTCGGTCCCCACAACTAGGAAGGAGCATTACTAAGGTCTTCTAGTTTGGTTCCCGCAACTAGGCAGGAGAGTTGATCCCTAAAAACCCCTGTTTTCTGATGTGTCACCAATCACAAATTGATCGTAATTCTTGGAAAAGGATGTGCTTGTCTTCTTGACACTAGGGTGTTTCTTTTTAAGCTATGATATGCCCTCTAATGTATGAGGTCAAAAGAGAATCTGATGGCTAAAATACATTACAATAAGTGGACTAGTGAGTGAGGTAGGGAGATATTGTTGGAAAGAGACTTGTAGAAACTCAAAAATACAGACAAATACATAAATAAGTAAATCCCTGAGGTAGGCATACCCATACTTGCTACTAAGAGAATAAAGCATATATTCCCACACAACATATTGTGGACTGATGTCATCAAGGACTAGTCATGATACAATGTATATCCTTCGCACATTAACTATCAGTAAGGTTGGACACTGATGTGAGTGACCCTAATGATGGCCCTCAAAGTACACAATATGTTCTCCAATCACAACTTTGGGAAGGAAATTATCATGATTCAAGTGGCCTCGATGCCCCAAGGTATTCGACACTTCCCGATGGTACGACTCTATTACATGCGAATGAATGAGTTGATGTCGAGCATGTAAGGAGACTGTATGATTTCCAAGCATTGATGTATCATGTTAATAGATGTGAGGGATACCAATGATAATGAAAATGGCTCCCAAGGTACCTAGGATAGTCTACATAATTCAATTGAATGAGCTAAATTCAAGAACTTTGCATAATCAATCAACATGGTAAAATGATCAAAACACAATGCAACCATGAAGAAACCTGTCGCTGACGACTGCAAGATCTAAGGTACTAGAATGTTTCTAGATCTACATTTTGGATAAGGTGTTTAAATTGACATGAAGAGATCCATTGAAGGAGGGGCTTAATGTATCCCCCATCATCGAAAAGAAACTAGCACAAAGATAAGGTCTCTAATGCTAGCAAATGAAGAAGTGATGTGCAATTGACAAAGGGATGACCAACACAAAAGGTAGAATGATACATGTAGATGGTTGAACCTTGACTGAGACTTCCCTTGAACATATAATAACAAGGTACAATAGTGAACTTGGTAGCATAGACTGAAGAATACTGACATACATGATGGTGACATAGGAGGCAGATCACCAAAGCCTATATATTGGAAGGGTAACTAATCAAGTAAGATGCTGACTCAAGCAACAGAGTGGCTCAACTTAAGTTGAAGGTGTGGTTCAAAATTCTGGCAAAAACCAACTACAAGAGTATGACTCAAACAAGTTCCATGTTCAAGGGTGACATACAATTTCCAAGGCAAAGATGTGACAATCAAAAGATCGTCGCCACCCGGACACCCCCCCCCCCCCCCCCACCCCTTTTTAATAATGTATCCCCTTCATAGTTTAATGGAGCACAAAAGACAATACAAGTAAGCTCAAAAGGTTCCTTTTTTTCGTGAAGTTTATATCGAGGCCGAAAAAGAGATAAAAATACATTTGTGACCTTTTCATGGATTAGCAAGTTTGAGAATGAACAACAGATTTGTCATCAACTTTCAATTTAAACAACGAGTAGGAAAATACGAAAATAACTCAAAGTTTTCATATAGGTTTTATGAGCATGAAAATATGGTAGTAAAAGAAGCTTGGGATTTTCATGAGTTTAACGAGTAATGAAAACAAGACCAAAATAGACTCAACATTTTCATTTATATTTTAACGAGCACTAAAATAGAGTAAAAGGAGCTTGGAATTTTCATTGTTTAATGAGCATGAAAAGAATACCAAAGAGAAGCTCATTCTAGAGAAACAAGTGGTGTAATAGTATGCGTTTAGTTTTGAGGGGTAATGATGAAAGCGACTTAAGAAGAGAATGAAGTAGAGTAAAAGTGTCTGGAAATGGAAATCCACTCTTTGTAATGGTCTCTCTAGAAAGTGACGGTTGTAATATGGAGGCAAGAGGTCGAGCATGGATGCAAATCTGGTGAGCAAATCAGGGGCAAGCATTAGTATGACAACATCTAGCAGGACATTGAGGACCATGAACATAGGTGGTCATAAAGCAACATGATAGAAAGTGTGGGGAACCCCTATAGGATGATAGATAAAGAGAGGCATGAGGCTCAAATTTGATGTAATGGTGGGTACTAAAGAGGATACTCGAACCTACGAATAACTGCATCATGGACACCAAAATGAAAATCAGGTGTTATTCCATTAGAGAAATTTTGAGGTCAAAATAGGCCTTAAAACATAAATGTAAAACCAAAATCAACTTTATAAGAACAAATAGGATTCAATATGATGATGTTAACCATGGTGGATTATTCACCATTTTTGGAGTAAAAAGGTGAAAAGATAAAAAAATAAAAAATAAAAAATTAATTTTCAACTTGTCTCCCTTTGATTTTACTCAAATTTCGAGTGGGAGAACTCATTGGATGCATAATTTAATTTTTCATTCATGGGGTACCCATGTTTCATACTTCCGTGTTTTTTCAAGAAGTACTCCTTGGATGCAAAATTAAATTTTGCATCCAATGAATACTCCCACTCAAAACTTGAGTAAAATAATAGGGAGATAAGTTGAAAATACGAGTTCAAAAAGTAGTTTTTTCTCTTTTCCCTCCAAAAATCGATGAGTTACTCTAATATTATTTTATTATTTCCACTATTATTTTATAATATTCCTTAGGAGGCCCATATTTTACCTCAAAATTTCTCTAATGCTAGGGTTCCCATGAAGGGTAGGCGCTACTGCACAAGTTACGATGTGCAAGGAGTGGTTAATGCTAGAACCTGGTGGAGTGAACCCTAAGGCAAGTTGTAATGGTGACGAAAAATTCTAATAATTAAATGACATGATCGGTGAGTACTAGTCCTATGTTCCAATTTTAGTGATATACCTCAAAGCAGTAGTGAAAAAGGATGACATCTTTGCATACCTGCTTAATATATGAGTAAAATGTCCTTTACGAAATCGTTAGTTAAATTGGCATCTCATGGACAAATTCCCTTATTTGGAAAATATTCCTCATCAAGAAAGACCCCTCCTAGCCCTTGGAAGAATTTAATTTGGTTAAGGAAAAATGTATTTTTAAAGAAGAAACCCTTATGAGCACAAAAGGACAGGTCAATTTTAAAGAGAAATTGGACACCCTTGGAAGCATATGAATTCAAGTCAAGTGAACCTCATTTGGACATCATCAACAAGCATCTTCTTATCTCTCTTCTTTGGTTTTGGCTCACATAGGTTTGAGGTTGGTTTGTGAAATTGGTTCATACAGGTCTAAAATTTTAGGGTCTGAGCTCACACATGTGAGAAGGGAATTTGATCTATAATCATAATATTGGAATAGGGAATTCTCAGTTGTAGCCACTTGCATGATAGGGTGCTCCCTGCGGCTGGAGGGCCACAACCACTCACATGGTCACTAGCTCTGTGTGACTATGACCTAAGATATTTTAACAATTGACCGCAGACTTTGACTGTTGACCGCGGGATTAGAAACTCTGATTTGAATAAGATCTATCTATTGGTATCATCTCTTAGATATTGTTTGGTTGGTTTTGTTGGATAGTCTTGTGATTGGTGAATTGGAACATTGTACTCTCTCTTTGCTGAACATTTTATGAAAATTTAATAAGAAGAATATTTTGAAATAGATTTCCCCCTTGTGGGGTTTTTCCCTAGTCTTTGACCAAATCCATGTTTCTTGTATTTCTCTTGATTATCTTCTACAGTCTATTAGATTTATTGTTCTATCTACAATTTCTATTGGTAATTGAAGAATATTTTTCTGTAGAAATATTGCTAATTAAAGAAAAGAATTGGGCTAAAGTGATTGTAACAACATAGAATAGTGGAAAATTAACATGATATCAAAGCTAAGGTGAAGACAATCCCAAGGGGACAAGAGAAAAGAGCAATCATTCTTAAAATAAGTTGAAGGAGCCTATTTAATTTGGTCAATATATCTACCTATTACTTCAAGGATAATGAGAAGTTGGTAGACTCATCTAACTTTGTTGCATGGAAGATCAGATTGGAAGTTATACCAGATGACAATGATGTTTTGGAATATGTGCAAGGAAGGGTAGCTAAGGCTCCATCAAATACTTCTGTTGTTGTCAAATATAAGTAGAAAAAAGGTGATCTCAAATCCAAGAAAATTATTATTAAGGCTTCTCCTCTTAATCAAAGAAGTATCAAGGCTCTCTCAATGGTGAAATCCTCTCCACACTATAATGATGCATTTCTATGAAGCAACTCTGCCAACACAATAGTGCTTTACTCTTCTTCAACAATGAAATGAAGGATTGCTCTGATAGAAATTTTTCTAGCATAACATTGTCTTCTCTTTGGTTCTCCCATGGCCTGTTTATATAGAATTTTTTTTAATCTCTCTTCCCTCTCTTGGTTCATGACTGAAAGTTACTTATAAGTAGGACAAGAGGATTCCTTTGAGGGCTACATATCTTCAGGGTGACTCAAATTCATCCATCCTTGACTATAACATGTCAGGGAATCATCTTCCAAGTGTGGGAAGGGATCCGTAATTTGTTGAGTCGACATTTTCTTCGACCACGTGGCTTTCAAAGGAAATGTCACGCAATTGTAATTTACTTCTGAGGATAAACCACACAATCCAATTTTATGCCTAAGACCTTAGGAGAAATTATTATTTTTTAACTTCATAATGTCTTCAGTTGGAAAATCTTCACTTTTACATTCTCATCGATGACTTTGGGCATTTTTTGGATTGTACAAATATGTGTACGATTTTTTGGTGTTAACACCTAACTCAATGGAATAAAGAAGTAGCCAAGGCGGGGAGAATAATATTTTAGGGAGTGTGAGACCACATTGCCTCAAATACCCATGGGAAAGAAACTCCTTTCACAATGTCGAAGGCATTGGAAGAGTTGTTTGAGAATAACAGTGATCATAAAAAACTAGCCCTCAAAGATAAGCTTTGAAACATCAAAATGTAGAAGAATGATAATATTTTGCAGTATCTTAGCATATTTACCCAAGTTCATGATGAGTTTGGAGGGGTTGGTGTGAATGTTGTAGAAGATGACTTGGTGAGGCTAACTCTTCTATGCCTTCCCAAAATCTAGCACAACTACCAGGACTCAATGAACGGGAGGGAGAAATTAACGAATTCGGAATGCTTGTGATCTGATTTGGTACAAGAAGAGATCAAGCATAATGCTAGAGATGGAATCTCACCCAAGGGAGTGGATAAAGAAAAAATTGTATTGGCTTGAAACATAAATAAGGGAAAAGGGAAGAAATATCAATCCAAACTAGAATCCATCCAAGGGGGCAAGAAGAAAGACTTCTCCAAAATAAAATGCTTTAATTGTCATGAATTCAGGCAATATGCTACAAAGTGTCCACACAAAAAGTCTGGAAAAAAGAACTCAATAGGAGCAGTAGGTGAGGCATTAGCTTAATAGTTTGAGTTATACTTCATCCTTATCACATGCATGGCCAACACTATGATGGGGAGTGTGTGGTACTTGGACTCTGGTGCCTCGTTCCACATGGTAGGGTGTAGAGACTTTTTCAGTGACGTGGAGGAGAATGATCTCCAGATGCATATTGATGATCTGAACTTAAATAAGAACACAACAAATTAAAAATATAACCATAAATACATAGATGTAGCACAAATAACAATTCATTTCATTAATATCAAAATACTGAAATATGCTTACAAATAGAATGGAAATAAACTAGCTTAGGCGATGGTAGCTTATCTTTGAGAAGCGATGTGACAACTACATGCCTTTCAACTGTGTTACAATGAATCTCAAGGGCCTATTTATTATTGAACAACAAGGAAAAGTCCTAAACAACTAAAACCCTAACCCCAAGAGATGAAACGCCAATTGTTTGGGGCCCTGTTGGGGTTAGTTGGGCATCCAACTTACCAAGGTCGTAAATTGGTCATATTATCTTCGTTTAGCATGTACGATGCATTTTTGGAAAGGTCTTTTTGAGTACTACAATATTTGTAGTAGTACATTGCCTATGTCTATGGGCCTATAGCGGGCCTCAAAAAAACGTCGTTTAGGGGGTCAAAAATGCTCTGGAAGTCCATGACCTAAAAAGTTGCTAAAAATAGTAAATGCTGAAATAAACAAGGAAACAGATCAAACCGACTAAGGTCTAGGTGGAATAGGCAGGTGGCCACCAATATCCACCTAGATCAGTCCTCCTTCCTTAGGAAGCAATTGTCCCCATTATGTTCAAAGCCTCCATGAGGTGAGGAAATTTCTGTTGAACCTGGTCCCTAGTGAACCACTTGCCTTGGTGAAGGAGTTGGCCTGCTTTAGCATTTCGATATAGCTAGATCCTATGTTGGCGATTTTTCTTGATCTAAGTGTCCATGATCTGATCAATTGTGGCTTATTCCATGCATTCCAGGTTTAGCTCTGTTGGTGTGAGTTGTTCTGCAATATCGAATGTGTCCAACAATGGTGGAAGGTATGGTCGAAGCTAGTCCACATTGAACACTAGGTGCACACCAAGGAATGGTGGGATGCTTAGCTCGAAGGAATTTTCCCCTACAACCTTGGTGATGGTGTATGTCCCATATCAGAGTGGGAAAATCTTGCGATGGCGTCCAATGAGGCACTCCTTCTACAAATGTAGCCAAACTTTGTCACCCACTTGGAACTTGTGTGACACTCGATGTTGATCATTGCCCTGCTTGTACTTAGTATTGGCTTAGTCCAATATATCATTGACCTACTGGCAGATGTGTTAAATGCACTTAATGAAGTTGCGAACCTTGTTGGCTTGATACCAAATGTGAACCAAATCTACCTAAATACTTGCAAATGGTATGGCTATGTCAATGGGACATAATGGTTGAAATCCCTAGCCTACCTGAAAGGGGCTATGGGCCGTTGAGCTATGGAGAGCTCTGTTGTAGTTGTGTTAGACATAGGGGAGGGTTTCATCCCATGTGTGTGGTGTGGAGTACTTGAAAGGTATGCTTTTGACAAGCAATTTAGTGGCTTTTCAGTAATATTTGTAACCTTTTCTACATTGTGAATTCAAAGGAGATAAAGGATTGTAATAAAATGTGCAAGAATTAACAAGCGAATCTCAATTACTAATAATTGTCGTTTTTCTATGCAGGAAGACATGGAAGCAAGGAGTTGCCATCCAAAAGCGAAAAGCAGAGGAAGAACAACTGCTGTCCCTCCAGAGGGGAACCAGATGCGAACAAGATCGAGCAAAACAGAGCTGAATAGCCCAGGAAAAGAATGCGGGATACCGAGTCGGCGAACGCGAGAAAGAAAAGTGAAGGATTAACCGATTGGCGAATCCCTCAGGATCTCCGATCCTGAGGGATCGCTGTTCTACTTATCTTTGTTATCTAGATACCTCCGTCGTTACTTTTATATAAAGGAACAACATCATTGAGCAAAGGGACTACTGTTTTTATAATTTTAAGTTTCAGAACAAAACTTTGATCATCGAGTCTCCCTAAGACCTGGTTTTGTTATACATTTGTTGATGCATTAATATAAAGGACTTGGTGTTTATTTCATCTCTGCGTCTGGAGTAATCTAAGGCGGTGTACAATTGGCAGCTAAGGGCCCGGCTCCGAAGGACACTTGCTTTTGTATCATTATACTGTGATTTGTGTGTGGTTTGTTTATCTTTATTACTCAGTAATCTGATACATCTTTCATATGATGTGCTATGCTCTGTTATGATCAATATATGAATGATTTCTCCATGTAATGACTCTGCACTGTATAATTGGATCTATTCAGGGTTGAATTGCGTCGTTAATCAGCTATTTCTGTAACAAAGTGTTGGTATGAATGTTACTGTCATTGGATCCATGTGAAATAATACTTGTTGGGACTTGAAAGTAATGTTACTTTGTTTAGAAACATAATTATATCATCCATTATTCTCAGATTACTAGAACATGTATATATGGTTGATGTTTGTTGTTCCATAATTCATCAAGGAATGATGTTTCATAAAGTATATCTTATCTAGTTTGCTTGAAGAGGAAATCAGAGTGTGAATCAGTTGGTTTTAACTCGCGAGATTCAGTTCTTTCGATTGCTGTTCCATTTACTGCTGTTCCATTTTACTGTTGTTCCATTTTACTGTTGTTCCATTTATTGCTGTTCCATTTCCATTTTGCTGTTCCATTTTACTTTCTGCCGTTTTATTTACTTGCCTTCGTTGTTTTGGTGTGAGAGAAGGTCTAAGGCTGTAGTGAGCCTCAACAAGACGCTGCCTAGCTCCCAGACCTATAAGTCCATGCTCTAATTTCCTTTTTATTAGTTTCAAGAGGGATGGGTTATTGCTTCCGTACCCTTGACTGATCAACTGTCTTGTGTGATTCTATCTTTTGGATTAATTTAGTTACCGCTTAGCATTTGTTTTCTTTTGTATCTTCTGAACACTATACTACTAAGCATTACTCGGACAAATAGCCTCAGATTGAGCTACTCTTTGCAATAACAAAACGTTCCCGGATTGATTTATTAATGTGGAATAATTAGAGGTGTGAGAGACCCTATTTATAGCTCTACATTTTGGCGCCGTTGCCGGGGAAAGAGTATAGACATTTTCCCTTTACAGAGTAGTGCGCAAATCTGCTAGGGGGGAGTTGGATCTTAAAAACGGAAGGTAAGAACCTGCATACGGAGCATGTAAAAGCCCTGCAACACCATCCGCTCTCTTAGCAGAATTGCTGGTTGGATAGGATTTAGTAGTTTTTAGAGTGCATGACTAAGCAGAAAAAGCTAG
>APFE031504056.1:73589-149004 GCA_000404065.3 Pinus taeda | reverse complement strand
CCTGAAAATCCATCCAAGAAGGACATTAACTCTGAACCAGCCACTGATTGGAGTATCTTCTCCATAGTGGGTAATGGGAAATTGTCTTTTAGACTTGCCTTATTTAAATTCCTGAAATCAATACAAATTCTTATGTCGCCATTCTTCTTTCTAACTGGTACCATATTGGATACCCAATTTGAGTGTCGTACGGGAAAAATAATCTTAGCTTTTAAGAGCTTGTTGAGTTCAGATTTTATCTGACCCTCTAGGTTTGGATGTATTTTTCTCAATTTTTGTTGAATTGGTTTTTGCTCGGGAAGCATTGGGATAGTGTGCTGAATAATAGACGTGTCATATGTTTTTAGATCATCATATCTCCAAGCAAACACATGTTTATTTTTTCGTAACAAACTAATAAATGCTTCTTTTTCCTCTATAGAAAGTCTCAATCCTAAATTAATATTTTGAGGATTTTGTTCGGTGCCAAGGTTTATTAATTCAAACCTTAAGGTAGAGCTCTGAAGTTTTGTATTAGATACAGGTTTGAACCTGTCTTTAATATCGTAAAGGTCTTCAAGCTTCACTACACGCTTAGGGATTGAATTTTCCTCATGTTTACCTTGTATTTGAGTATCATGCTCATCTTCCTCAATGATTTGATTGTCATAGGATTTTTCAGAGGTCAGAAATTGTAAAATGTCTTCGTCATGGTTAAACACTCTCCAATTGGTTACATTATCTGGAATGGATGGCCTAAAAAGTAATTCTACTGAAAACCTATCGGGACTATAGTCCTCGGAAGGGAGCAGCTTGGAAACGACATTGGCCAGCAAATCAGCTGCGAAGTTCTGCGCCCTGGGTATGGAAGATATATTGAATGCTTGGAAATGGGAGGTAAGTTCTTGTACTAGCGATTGATAATGCTTAAGATGGTTCGAAAGATAGTGAATTGTATTCCTTACCTTCTTAACAATTATTTCAGAGTCGCCAAAGACCTTTAAGTACTGAACTTTGAGGCCGATTGCTTTATATAGTCCTTGGACAAGCGCTTCGTACTCAGCTGTGTTATTAGTGCATTCAAATTCTAATCTACAGGACAACATTGTTTTTTCTCCTAGTGGGCTGACCAGAATGCATCCTGCTCCTGATCCTTCACTGGACATAGATCCATCAAAATATAAAGACCAAAATAATGAATTATCTACAGTTTTTGTTACAACATTCTCAGTAACATTAATGCATTTAGACCTGTCGGTCTGTGAAAAGTTTTCGATTTGTGATGCGAAATTGTCAACTGAGAAAGGGGATTGTTGGGCAACATAATTGCCGAAAAATGACTCTGAAGAATAGTTTCCTAGGATATTATTGTTGAACGCGACTGGCTGGTTTTCTTGTTCAAATTCTGTAACAGTATGGGTCATATGTTTCTCTCGATCAATATTTATTTGATTGGGCTTGCCCTTATAGGGGAGCCACATATGTGACCAATCGGTAGAAATATACCCATGGAGTTTTTCAGACCAATCCCTGCTTAAAATCAACCCATAAAATTCAGGTATATCAGAGACTAGAATATCAATCCTTTGCACAATTCTTGGATCTGCCGATAACCTAATTGTTACAGAGTTTATTTCCCCTAGAACTTGAACTTTAGTTCTATCTAACTACACAATGTGAATAGAAGACTTCTGGGGTTCTATATTCAGTTTGGAACAAACTGAAGCAGGAATTATATTCGAAGATGCCCCAGAATCAATTAAACAGTTGTGTAGATTTCGATTATAAATTTCATAAGTCAAGAGAAAAGGAGGGGTATGGGAGTTTGATCTATCTCCAATCAAAATAGTGTCAGTTCCCTCAACTCTACCAGCAGGGGGTTGTCCTGAATCACTTTTTAGTGGTGGGAAGAGTGAAGAAGGGACAACGTTAAACTCTTTGAGTAGTAACTTTTGCTGATGTTTTAATTTACTAAGTTCAAACATAGTGATGTTTGCCTTAGTTTTCTTCATGTCATCAACAATGTTGTAATCCATCAAATCAAAAACTACCAAAGTCTTAGATGATGAAGGCGTAGTAGAAGATGATGGCTGATTGTTAGATACTGTCGCGGCTGGCTTTCTAACGCGTACCTTTTCCTTTACAGTATTGGTTCCAGCACTCCTTTTCTTAGGATTAGCTTGAACAGGTTCGGGAGTACCTTTACTCCTTGTAGTGACAGGAAAGGCTTCTTGTTCAGCATCAATATCAGAATTAGGGAGTATAAAGTCCCACATTCCATGACATTCAACTACTTCCTCTTCTTCTCCTTCAGATGGTATAACTGTTTCTTCCTCTTATTCTTCCTCAGGATTCGAGTCTGCATATGATATAACATTAGGAGGTTTGGGCTCAGGTTTCCTGAAATTCCTATATGGTTTCTTCGTTGAGGATTCTGATACTTGTTTCTTGATCTCAACCATTTCATTTGACATGGTTTTAAGGACTTTTTGAAGGCCCTCCATGTCATATGGATCCTTAATGTTCTTTTTCTTAGAGTCGTCTTTAAAGGACACTTTTTTAGATTTTCGTTCTTCCAAGGCAATTTTCTTTTCTAAGGCGATTACACTTTTTTCTACTGCGAGTGCTTCCTTCATATTCTCGGCTAATGTGGGCTGTTTGGCCCTATCAACGAATATAGCAATGTTTGAAGGCAAAGCGGTGATATACCATTCGCTTCTAACTTGTTCGCTCGGTTTATCATCTGTGGGGATCTTATTCAAGAGTTTGTTAAATCTAGAGTTGAACTGCTTGATGGGTTCTCTTGATTCGATCCTTAAGTTTGAAAGATCATGGACAAGTGTAGCTAAGGATCTGTCATCACCATATTTGGTGAGAAACTGTTCCTGGAAGATATTCCAACTCGTGATGGATCTAGAGGGTAAGGAAAATTACCAAGACCCTGCAGATCCTTGTAGTGAATAGGGAAACAATCTTACTACCACATCTTCTTCAGTGACTCCCTTTAGATTGACTGACAGCATAAAATTGTTAATATGTTCTTCTGCAGAAGTTGCAGCATCTGGACTGAATTTGGGTAACCATTTTTCGGGGTAATCGGGTAGTGGATGTAAAGGTGCAGGCATAGCAACCGCACCAGGACTTCTCCATGGTCTTTGGGCCATTTTAGGATTACCGACGTTCGCTTGTGGTGTTCCAGGTGTTTGACGTGAAGTCCCTTGGTGAAAACCTATATGATGTGGTGATGTGGGTGTATGACTTCGCACAGGTGATGATGAAATGGAAGATGATGGAGAAAGGGTATCGCTACCAGAACCTTCAGTTGTCTTTTTGATCCTTTTCCTTTCGGGTAAAGGAAATTTAGGTGGCTCAATACCTAGCTTTTCACTTTGGAGTTTGGTAAGATGAGGGGGTAAGTGAAATTGCGAAGTGTGACTTCCTTGTGATACTTCACATCTAGGAGGGGATATTGAGAAGCCTTGAAGTTTCTGGATGATAGATTGAACTTCAGGGGACTCCGGACTTAAGTGTTCTAAAGAATGATGTAATTGAGCAATAGTGGTTGATTCCTCTTCGTCTCGTCTGGATACTGGAGATTCAGAATGCGAACAAGATATTCGAGGAGAGGTGGAGGGTGAGTTTCTCTTTGAATGGTTTGTAGGTGTTGGCTTACTCTCCATTCATAGCGTATGGCCCTCCTTCTAGTGCCAGAAATGTTGAGGCCTCGGAAATCGTTGCCACAACATCGGGGATAACCACCCGGTCCGGACCTTGGTACAGCTCCTTTTCCGTTTGGAATGGTGGCTCCGACTGGAGATAACGGGACCAGTTTCCCAATAATGAAAATAAAAGGGATGGATGGGTGATGAATAAATTGCTTAACTGATAGGCGAATGACTTATTCTATTGACAAAAATAGGGAAACTAATGCTAATCCCCGGAACAACTTATTCATTCAGAATGTAGCGTTAAATAATCTTTATTTATTTATCAGGCATATAGATGACTCTGTAAAATAAATAAAGGATGTTCAATCATTCAAATATTGCTTCACATGAATAGTCACAATGAAGCGATGCATACAAATTACTACATTCATTGTTCATATCATCGATACATATATACGTCTGAAAGGAAAGCACGCGATAAACAACCAATAGTGGAATGCATAAGGAATGCTATGAAAAACACACATATATATAAGCGATAATAGCAAGAGCGATTTCAATAACAATTCATATAACGAAAAAGAATACAGACGCAGATAATAGTACCATGTGAGCTATAGATCGATCCGAAATATCAATTGCTATTCAAAATTCCTTCTTCAACACAGAAATGCTTTCAAACAATGACAATAGTGCACATTTGCATAAAAGCCTTCCTCATCAAATTCGGAATAATTGGTCAAGTTTCATAAAATAATATCCCTGAAGTACAATAGTGCAGCTTCAGGGTTTAAGTCATATACAAAACTTTTACGACCCTTTCTAAATGCATGAAAGGGTCTATAAATACTACTAAGCTAAAAAGATCTATGAAACAAAATCCTACTAAATTGGTATTAGTAAATGTGGTCTATCTCTCAGGGGTGATCTGGCAGTCGGCAGAGTGAGTCATGCCTCAGGTTGTTTGCCCTTGAACCTAAGCTGGCTTATCGCAAGCATTGGTTCTACTTCTGGCGATTTGTTGAGGCGCAAACTGAATTGGGTGGCGAAGGTGGCATCCTGAATGTCAGGTATAATATACCTGACAGCATCTGCTAGGCACTTCAAGGCGGCTCTTTGGCTGTATGGCTTGATTAAGAAGAACCAATAAGCATCCCATGTCAAACTATTAATTCCAGCGATCAATCTTGTGTTTTTCTCCAGCTCCGGATAGCATGAGTGCTCCAACATATTTTCCGCTGTTAATTGACCTGGAGTACATTGGGAAATTATATTAGATAATTAAAGTGTATTATTTACTAATTCAACCAAATTTCCACTGATTGTTTTGCATCTTGAAATTGCTCTTTCTGCCTTCATTAGTTGCGATTGCCATTCTGTGAATAATATCTCTTTGTACGATTCTAGAATTCTCGGTAGATTAGCTGCCCGGCCTATATCGGAATCCTGCCACTCTATAAAGTTTGTCAGTGTATCTTCGGCCTAATCCAAATCGGTCCTTGCTTTTTTTACCTTTTCGCTTATGGATGCTACCAACTCGCACAATGGTTCTGCTTGTGTAATCTGTTGACATAGTAGCTTAACCTGATTAATCAATGCCTTATTTAACTGGAGCACTTCTGCTTTGAACTCATTTATCTGAGGGAGCTTTTTCATTTGTTCAATTTGAGTGGTCAATTGAGCAATTTGATCATCTTTTGCTTTCGTTGTTCCCTCAGTTGATATTCTTAACTGCTCCAGTGCCGCCGATAGCTCCTTTTGCCTTTGGATTGCGCCTTCATCAATTCTCTGCTTTTGCTCTTGTAATTGCTTGGTCAGCTGATTATTATTCTATTGCTGCACTACTAATTCTTTCTCCGCCTGCTCTGCCTTCTGCTGAACTTCTGATAGTCTCGCCTATAGCGACGAGATGTCCTGATCCTTGGTCTTCAATAAACTGCTTACCTCCGATGCTTTATCAATGGTTGCCGCTGAGTATGCTACAGCGAATTGTGATAGCTTGGTTAAGTCGTTGGAGGGGTCAAATTCCTCTTTCCATACAACATTGCCCGTTACTGTTAATTCAGGGAATGGGGAAGGTTGATCATCTCTTCTCCTTTTCCTCTGTCGCTTTACAACAACTTTATGTTTAGGGCTATAAAATACATCTAGAGGGGAAATCTCTTCAATTTGAAAAACGATTTCTCCCATTGTATCTTTAGGAATTATCTCTGGTTCTTTTGTTTTGGGTAGGCCGTTGGTTTCGCCCGAAACCGGTTTCGATGTCGCTTCCTGTGTATCACCTTCTTTAGAAACCTCATCATCTTTCAAGCACTCTAGATTATCGATAATTGTACTGAATTGCTTCCATTGCTGGAGAAAATTCGGATCAACTAATATATCATTGTTATTCTTAGAGATGCTCTCTTCTTGGGTCTTCACTTGGGTTTCTTCTTGTCGCTGCACATTTTCCTGGGTCACCTCCTGCCTCTGGCTATGCACTTCCTCCTGCTGCTTTGATGTAGTAGGAGGTGGCGTATTATCTTGCTGCTCAGACTCGCTTGACCTGGTTGTTGTCGGAACAGTCGCTAACAAGTCCAGAGGCAGAGTTTGCAACCTCTGTTCTCTAATTCTGTTAAATTCGACTAGCCCTTCATCATTATACACATTTCTGGCAGGCTACTTGACTTGATACAGCGATTCGGCCGATGCAAACAAATATTCGAACTTGTATTCCTTGTGCTCGACCTTGGCCAATTTGGCCTGGTCGAGCACATTATAAGCGATCTTCCTTGGATCATACTGCCTGCTTGGCAACGTAGCCAGAGTAAGCAAATTCATTTTCCCAGCTTCCTTCTCTAAATCCTTAATGTCATGCAGGGTATACATTCCAATTTGTAATGGAAAAGAAGGCCAAACAAGTTTTTTAGCTCTTTTCAGGGTCTGGGTAACCCCTTCAGCACTGATTTGATAAGCTACTTCCCTGGCAAGTAGCTTATCGGGGATGTAAAGTGGTAACACATGTGGCCTGGCTTGACTGCCAAAAACTCTGATGTAGGTGAATTTCTCCTCCCCAAACCAACTTGCTACTGCAGTCAAATCTACCCCTGCTTGCTCAGAAATCTTCGGGGCAGGCTTATTAAAAATGGAATAATGAATAGGCAACATAAAACCGTTGCAGATTTGGTATAGGTGGTGCTTATAACTAGTCTTCCATAGTTTTTGATAATATGTGTGAATGGGTGTGGGGTCTTGCGACGTCCACCTCCATCCCAACACAAGAAACTCAGAATTAAAACACAACACATCCATCACATAGGCACTGTAATAAAATGGCGGAATAACCCTCTCTGTGACACGATTGTCAGACCTGAAATCGAGGATGGATTTGGCTAATTTGTCGGATAATATAACCGCCCAATCCATAATTTCTCCACTACATGCTGCCTCCATTAGGGGAACCATTTCTATGGTAAAATTGGCAGAATCATGCAATCCCCATAGCTTACACATCATAATTCCAGCATAACAGTAAGGAGAACACAAGGAGTCAATTGAGTACTTACCCGAGGTTTCATGCTTGTGTTTTGCTGGATTCTGTCTCCAGCCTCGAATTGGTTCAGACTCGGTCTCGTTCTCTGCTCGAAATTTCTCCAGAAATGCAGCATTATATTTCTTCTCTTCTGTCGGTAAGTGATACATTAGCCTTAGATCTTCGGCTCGAAAAGAACCGAAAATCCTCCTGTCCGCAGTGCTAAACAATCTGTTGATAATTGGGAGCTCTTGGATTGCCCACCTTACCACATCCGTGTAAGGAAGAATTTGCTCCCGGGCCGCTATTTTGTGTAGAAAGGAGTCGGCCAAGTCTTTTAAATTGGCATCAGATTTGCTGGTATTATCACATGAAATTTCTATTCCGGTCACCTTTGGCCCTTCTGCTTCAATCAAATAATAAGTCCCTTGCCAAGTGGTCCTGGTAAGTCCTAAGCATGTTGTATCTGATATAAGCCCTTTGTTCTTTCCGCTTGGATCAATGACAGCTTTCCCTACGGATTGCGGAGAAGTGGGCATTGTAGTTTTCTTGGATTTCTTTCCCATCCCACTTAATTCTGTCTCTGTGGAAGAATCCTGCACAAAGAGAAAGATAGGCGTAACACAGACAACAATAACATGAATTGAACAGCATGAAGTATATATATGTGGATGCATTCATAGCGATCAATTGACTTGAGGTGGCCTCAGGATCAAATCCGTAGATAGATCGCAAGCCTGCTGTTTTCATTAAATGGTCGTTATGGCCTGTCGATCTCATTAATACCAGTCACTTCGGTTAATGGCCGAATGATTTATTTGAAGCATGCCTTGGGCGATTTGGCGGTTTGAACGCGGATGAGTGGCTTTTCAAAGGATATTGCCTTAATTACGAATAAATTATATTAAACTGTCTTTATGACCATTACCTTGAAAACTGCGCTTTTTACCCATTTCGCAATCGGGCATCGGGGAAATGCTAAGTTATTGCATTGATTTCGTTTAGAATCCCCGATCGCCGATAGCGATATCGCATCGCGTCGGAAATAGCTAGTACGGCCGCTTAAAATGAGGGCATGGTGAGTCACCGATCGCCGATAGCAATATCGCATCGCATCGGGCGAGGGTTATTGCTTATGTTACTTTATGCTTTTGGCGATATCCGATAGGGATTTCGCATCGGCGAAAACCAAGATGTCCCTTAAGTTATGCTTTCTTTGTCATTGCGATATGCGATCTTGCAATCGCTTTATCGCAATGATAAAGATAAATCGTTTTATATAGGGATTTTTGATTGGTTTTATTTAGAAAGGTCTTTTAATAATGTTTCCTTTTATTCGAGCCTTTTTTTGAAATAGAACTCTAAATTGATACCAATTTGAAACAAAAATTAAAAGGGACCCATTTCACATTATAATTTTGGAATAGTAATGATATGAAATGGGGGGTTGTTGTATGGCACAACAATTAGCGATTCGCTGGAAGAAACAGTTATCTCTGAAAAGTGTAGAAATACTTAAACTTTTTCAAAATAGAAATTCTATTCAAAATGGAAAATTCTAATATAACTAGGTATAGTTGTATTCCAAACAAAACAAAACTTTCTTCGCTAATTTCCTCTTTTGTTTAAAAATAAAGACATTCTAGATTCTAAATTGGCGTTTGATGGTTGATATTGATAAAACAGAGAACTTTTTCCAAATCAGCTAGTAAAATTAACTCTCTTCGTCACAGGTAGAGCCTCTGCTGCTAGCAAACGTCCATAGTTTCGGCAGGGATACCTTTAAACCATATGGTTGTCTATTGTCCCATTCACTTCAGAGCATGATTAACAGAATGGATTCAAAACATGTTTTTTCACATTTCTTTTCATTTTCAGCTTTTTTGTAAGATAAAAGTCATTGCCCTGGTGTGGTAGCTAGTTAGGTGACAATGCCATTCACTGGTAGTAATCTAACCGAACAAGCTGGCTCGTGATGAGACCCCTTGTCTTACAAAAGAAGCCATTACCCTATTTTGGTATGCAGTATTGGTAATGTCAGCTAAACTATTTTCCTATGAACATGGTAAGCAGGCTTGTAATAAGACCTCTCAACTTTTATACCCATTATTCTTGGAATTACACCCTGAATAATCGTGAACTTAGGTAAATGGGATAGACAATTTTCCTCCTTAAGATAGGATGGATGACAAGGTAAGAGTTTGAGATGCTGAATTTGGATTAGCTTCTATTTTAATATTAATAACCCTTTTATAACCAATTTAAAAATCTAAAAAGATTTACAAGATTTATAAACTTCAAGAGGGGTTCACTAGGATTGTAGTGTAGTTTCAGAATGCAATTATAACTAATTTCCTAGAAATCGTTCCTTTTGTTTAATACTTCTATTTATTTAAAAGTAAATATCACATAGCTTGTTTTTGAGAAACTCTTTGAATACAACAAAGGTCAAATAGAAAAATCCTTACAGTTTTATTTTCTAATTTTGCTACAAACTATAAAAATACTATTAAAAGGAGAAGGGGTTACCTCCTCAGTTGAAAAAATTCTTTAAGATTAGACCATTAACAGGGAGAGAATCTTTCAACCCTGATAAATCTTGTAGCATGAAGGTTGAATGGCCTATCTTTTCACAGATCTGAAACGGTCCAAGCCACATATTCTAAAACTTGGTGTGTTTTCCTTTATCTTCATGGGCTTTGTCCCATTTCAGAACTAAATCACCGACTTGGAATTGTTTAGAACCAGATGAAATTGAATCAAATGATGTTTTGATGATCTGCTGATGTTTGGCATGAATAATTTTGGCTTTTTCTCTTTCTTCTTCCAATTTTAAGATTTGGTCATGTCTAAACTGTAAAGAAGAAGAAGGATTTTCTTCAATAAATTGAACTAGGGCTAGAGAAGGAAGAATAAGATTTGTTGGTAGTACAGCTTCTTTCCCATAAACGAGTTTAAATGGGGAAGAACCTATAGAAGCCTTATGTGTTATCCTGTCAGCCCATAGTGCAAATATTAAAGATTTGTGCCAGGTCTTGTGATTTTGTTCGATAGTTCACTTGATAATTTTGATAAGGTTTTTGTTTGTAGATTCGGCTAAACCATTGCCTTGAGGATAATAGTTAGCAGAATATTTGAGTTTGAAACCTGTTTTAATTGCGAAATCAAACATAGCATTGCCTGAAAAGTAAGATGCATTATAAAAAACGAGAGCATTCGGGACACCAAACCTGGTAATGATGAATTGATTTATGAATTCAATAATGGCTTCAGAGTTTATTGTCTTTAACGGAATCGCTTCAACCCACTTGGTAAAGTAATCGGTAGCAGTAAGGATATACTTGTGTTGTTTGGAAGAATTAGGGGTAATTTCTCCGATAATGTCCAATCCCCATTGCTCAAATGGCTATTCAATGTTGATTGGTTGCAGAGGTAAGGCTGATTTCTTTTGTCTTCCACTTGAAGTTTGACAATTTCGGCATTTCCTCACATATTCATGAGCATCTCTAAAACAGAGTGGGCCAAAAATACCCAGCATGGATGACTTTGTGAGCAGTGGTATCATCTCCGAAGTGGCCTCCTGCTGGTCCGTCATGCAATTCCTGCAAGACCCTTTGTGCTTCCTGTTTTTCAAGGCATCTTAGTAAAACAGAGTCATAATTTTGCCTAAACAAAACATCATCAATCATGGTAAATTTTTTCGTTTTTAATCTTATTGCCCTTTTGTTTTTGTAGGATAGGTTGGGAGGTGCATATCCATTTTTCAAGTAAAATATTAAATCAGCATACTGTGATTCAGAGTCAATGACACTTACCTGATAGATGGTTTCAGATTGATCTGTATCACTTGACTCCGGGATGTTGGATGCACCTGCCAATAACCTGCAAAAACCTTGGCCTCTAACAATCTTTGCTGGCTTGATCTCTAGGTCATATTCTTGAAGTGCAGTTACCCAATTTGCCCTTTTTTCCCCCAATTCTCTGTGGATTAATAGTTGTCTAACTGAGGAGAAAGGAACTATAACCTTTGTATGGGCTTTTAACAGGAAAGGTCTGTAACGTTTAACCGCTTTATATACAGCAAAGGCTTGTTTTTCTACTTCAGAATAATTTAGTTCTGCACCTTGAAGATTTGAGCTATAAAATGAAATCGGTGCTTCCAAATTGTGATCGTTGATCTGTGTAAGTACTGCAGCATAAGAAGAATCGAATGCGATGGTATATAATGTAAAATGATTAGAAAAATTTCGAGTATTTAGAGCTGGGGCATTGATTATTGACTGCTTGATCAGTTCAAATGCTTCCTTTTCTGGCAATCCCCATTTGAAGACTGAATTTTTCTTAATCATAGTTTGAAGTAGTAAAATAATTTGAGAAAAATCTGGAACGAATCTTTTTACAAAATTGATTTGGCCTAAGAATGACTGCATGGATTTCTTATTATGAGGAAAAGGGATTTCAGAAATTTCTTTAATCCTGTCTGGATCAATACAGATGCCATCTTTAGATACAATAAAGCCTAGGAGTTTACCTTGATCAAGAGCGAAAAAAGATTTCTTAGGGTTTAGAGAAATACCGTATTTCTTACATCGTTGAAAGATTTGATTCAAATCATGCAAGTGATTGGATCTCTCTTTTGAAAATACAGTAATGTCATCTAAATAGACGACTACTGTTCTATTAATTAACCCTTTGAAAGCGATATCCATTTCCCTTTGGAAAGTGGCTCCTGCATTAATGAGTCCGAAAGGCATTTTCTGATATGCATATGTTCCCCACTTTGTTCTGAATGTGGTTTTGAATCGGTCATCGGGGTGAACCAGAATTTGGTTATACCCTGAAAACCCATCCAAGAAGGACATTAACTCTGATCTTGCCACTGATTGGAGTATCTGCTCCATAGTGGGTAATGGGAAATTATCTTTTAGACTTTCCTTATTTAAATTCCTGAAATCAATACAAATCCTTATGCCGCCATTCTTCTTTATGACTGGTACCATATTGGAGACCCAATTTGAGTGTCGTACGGGAAAAATAATCTTAGCTTTCAAAAGTTTGTTGAGTTCTGATTTTATTTGTCCCTCTAGATTTGGATGAATTTTTCTCAATTTCTGTTGAACTGGTTTCTGTTCGGGAAGCATTGGGATAGTGTGCTGGATAATAGATGTGTCATATGTTTTTAGATCATCATATCTCCAAGCGAAAATATGTTTATTCTTTCGTAACAGACTAATAAATGCTTCCTTTTCTTCTATAGAAAGTCCTAATCCTAAATTAATGTTTTGAGGATTTTGTTCGGTGCCAAGGTTTATTTATTCAAACCTTAAGGTAGAGCTCTGAAGCTTTGCGTTAGATACAGGTTTGAACCTGTCTTTAATATCGTAAAGATCTTCAAGCTTCACTACACGCTCAGGGATTGAGTTCTCCTCATGTTTACCTTGCATTTGAGTATCGTGCTCATCTTCCTCAATGATTTGATTGTCATAGGATTTTTCAGAGGTTAGAAATTGTAAAATGTCATCATCATGGCTAAACACTCTCCAATTGGTTACATTGTCAGGAATGGATGGCCTAAAAAGTGATTCTACTGAAAACCTATTTGGACTATAGTCTTCGGAAGGGAGCAACTTGGAAGCGACATTGGCTAGCAAATCAGCTGCCGAATTTTGTGACCTGGGAATGGAAGAAATATTGAATGCTAAAAAATGGGATGTTAGCTCTTGTACCAACGATTGATAATGCTTAAGATGGTTCGAAAGACAATGAATTGTACTCCTTACCTGTTTAACGATAATTTCAGAGTCGCCAAAGACCTTTAAGTATTGAACTTTGAGGCCGATCGCTTTGTATAGTCCTTGGACTAGCGCTTCGTACTTAGCTGTGTTATTGGTGCATTCAAATTCCAATCTACAGGAAAGCATTGTTTTTTCTCCTTGTGAGCTGACCAAAATGCAACCTGCTCCTGATCCTTCACTGGACTTAGATCCATCAAAATATAAAGACCAAAATAATGAATTATCTACAGTTTTTGTTACATCATTCTCAATAACATTAACGCATTTAGACCTGTCGGTCTGTGAAAAGTTTTCGATCTGTGATGCAAAATTATTGACTGAGAAAGGGGATTGCTGGGCAATATAATTGCTGAAAAATGACTCTGAAGAATAGTTTCCTAGGATATTATTGTTGAACGCGATTGGCTGATTTTCTTGTTCAAATTCTGTAACAGTGTGGGTCATATGTTTCTCTTGATCAATCTTTATTTGATTGGGCTCGCCCTTATAGGGGAGCCACATATGTGACCAATCGGTAGAAATATACCCGTGGAGTTTTTCTGACCAATCCCTACTTAAAATTAACCCATAGAATTCAGGTATATCGGTGACTAGAATATCAATCCTTTGGACAATTCTTGGATCTTCCGATAACCTGATTGTTACAGAGTTTATTTCCCCTAGAACTTGAACTTTAGTTCTATCTAACTGTACAATGTGAATAGAACACTTCTGGGGTTCTATATTCAGTTTAGAGCAAACTGAAGCAGGCATTATATTCGAAGATGCTCCAAAATCAATTAAACAGTTGTGTAGATTTCGATTATAAATTTCATAAGTCAAGAGCAAAAGAGGGGTATGGGAGTTTGATCTGTCTCCAATCAAAATAGTGTCAGTTACCTCAACTCTACCAGCAGGGGGTTGTCCTGAGTCGCTTGCAGCTTTAGCGGTGGGAAGAGGTGAAGAAGGAACAACATCAAATTCTTTGAGTAGTAATTTTTGCTGATGTTTTAATTTACTAAGTTCAAACATGGTGATGTTTGCCTTAGTTTTCTTCATGTCATCGACAATATTATAATCCATTGAATCGGAGACTACCAATGTTTTAGATGATGAAGGTGTAGTAGAGGATGATGGCTGATTGTTTGATACTGTCGCGGCTGGCTTCCTAACGGGTACCTTTTCCTTTATAGTATTGGTTCCAGCACTCCTTTTCTTTGAATTAGCTTGAACAGGATCGGGAGTACCTTTACTCCTTGTAGTAACAGGAAAGGCTTCTTGTTCGGCATCAGTATCGGAATTAGGGAGTATAAAGTCCCACATTCCGTGACATTCAACTACTTCCTCTTCTTCTCCTTCAGATGGTGTAAATGTTTCTTCCTCTTCTTCTTCCTCAGGATTCGAGTCTGCATATGATATAACGTTTGGAGGTTTTGACTCGGGTTTCCTGAAATTCCTATATGGTTTCTTTGTTGAGGATTCTGATACTTGTTTCTTGATCTCAACCATTTCATTCGACATAGTTTTAAGGACTTTTTGAAGGCCCTCCATGTCATATGGATCCTTAGTATTCTTTTTCTTAGAGTCATCTTTAAAGGATACTTTTTTTAGATTTTCTTTCTTCCAAGGCCATTTTCTTTTCTAAGGTGATTACACTTTTTTCCACAGCGAGTGCTTCCTTCATGTTTTCGGCCAATGTGGGCTGTTTGGCCCTATCAACAAATATGTCAATGTTTGAAGGCAAAGCAGTGATATACCACTCACTTCTAACTTGTTCGCTTGGTTTATCATCAGTGGGGATTTTGTTCAAGAGTTTGTTAAATCTAGAGTTGAACTCCTTGATGGGTTGTCTCGACTTGATCCTTAAATTTGAAAGATCATGGACAAGTGTAGCTAAGGATCTGTCATCACCGTATTTGGTAAGAAACTGTTCCTAGAAGATGTTCCAACTTGTGATGGATCCAGAGGGCAAGGAAAAATACCAAGACCCTGCAGATCCTTGTAGTGAATAGGGAAATAATCTTACTACCACGTCCTCTTCAGTGACTCCCTTTAGATTGACTGACAGCATAAAATTGTTAATATGTTCTTCTGCAGAAGTTCCAGCATCTGGATTGAATTTGGGTAACCATTTTTCAGGGTAATCGGGTAAAAGATGTAAAGGTGTAGGCATGGTGACCGCACCAGGACTTCTCCATGGTCTTTGGGCCATTTTTAGATTACCAACAATCGCTTGTGGCATTCCAGGTGCCTGAGGGGCAGGTGGGAGTATAGACTGAAAAGATTGCGATGCTTGAGATGAAGTCCCTTGGTGAACAACTATATGGAGTGGTGAAGTGGGTGTATGACTTCGCATAGGTGATGATGAAATGGAAGATGATGGGGAAAGGGTTTCGCTACCAGAACCTTCAGTGGTCTTTTTGATCCTTTTCCTTTTGGGTAAAGGAACTTCAGGTGGTTCAATACCTAGCTTTTCGCTTTGGAGTCTGGTAAGATGAGGGGGTAAGCAAAATTGTGAAGTCTGACTACCTTGTGATACTTCAAATCTAGGAGGGGATATTGAGAAGCCTTGAAGTTTCTGGATGATGGATTGAACTTCAGGGGACTCCGGACTTAAGTGTTCTGAAGTATGATGTAATTGAGCAGTAGTGGTTGATTCCTTTTCATCTCGTTTGGATACTGGAGATTCAAAATGTGAACGAGATGTTCGAGGAGAGGCGGAGGGTGAGTTACTCTTTGAATGGTTTGTAGGTGTTGGCTTACTCGCCATTCATAGCAGATGGCCCTCCTTCTAGCGCCAGAAATGTTGAGGCCTCGAAAATCACTGCCACAACATTGGAGGATAACCACCCGGTCTGGACCTTGGTACAACTCCTTTTCCGTTTGGGATGGTGGCTCCAACTGGAGATAACGGGACCAGTTTCCCGATAGTAAGATAAAAGGGATGGATGGGTGATGAATAATTTACTTGAGTGATAGGCGACTAACTTATTCTATTGACAAAAATAGGGAAACTAATACTAATCCTGGGCACAACTTATTCATTCAGAATGCAACGTTAAATAATCTTTATCTATCTAATAGGCATATAGATGACTCTGTAAAATAAATAAGAGACATTCAACCATTCAAAGATTACTTCATATGAATAGTCACAATGAAGTGATAAATACAAATTACTGCATTCACTATTTATATCATCGATACATATACATGGTTGAAAGAGAAGCATGCGATAAACAACCAATAGTGGAATGCATAAAGAATGTTGTGAAAAGCACATATATATATAAGCGACAATAGCAAGAGTGATCCAAACAACAATTCATATAAAAAAAATGAGTACAGACGCAGATAATAGTACCATGTGAGCTGTAGATCAATCTGAAATATCAATCGTTATCCAAGATTCCTTCTTCAACACAGAAATGCTTTCAAACAATGACAATAGTGCACATTTGCATAAAAACCTTCCTCATTAAATTCGGAATAATTGGTTGAGTTTCATAAAAGAATATCCCTGAAGTACAATAGTGCAACTTCAGGGTTTAATTCATATACAAAACTTTACGACCCTTTCTAAATGCATGAAAGGGTCTATAAATACTACTAAGCTAAAAAGATCTATGAAACAAAATCCTACTAAATTGGTATCAGTAAATGCGGTCTATCTCTCAGGGGCGATCTGGCAGTCGGCGAAGTGAGTCATGCCTCAGGTTGTTTGCCCTTAAACCTAAGCTGGCTTGTCGCAAGCATTGGTTCCACTTCTGGTGGTTTGTTGAGGCGCAAACTGAATTGGGCGGCGAAGGTGGCATCCTGAATGTCGGGTATAATATACCCGACAACATCTATTAGGCATTTCAAGGCGGCTCTTTGGATGTATGGCTTGATTAAGAAGAACCAATAAGCATCCCATGTCAAACTGTTGATTCCAGCGATCAATCTTGCGTTTTTCTCCAGCTCCGGATAGCATGAGTGCTCCAACATATTTGCCGCTGTTAATTGACTTGGAGTGCATTGGGAAATCATATTAGATAAATAAAGTGTATTATTTACTAATTCAACCAAATTTCCACTGATTGTTTTGCATCTGGAAATTTCTCTTTCTGCCTTCATTAGTTGCGATTGCCATTCTATGAATAATATCTCTTTGTGTGATTCCAGAATTCTTGGCAGATTAGTTGCCCGGCCTATATCGGAATCCTGCCATTCTATAAAGTTTGTCAGTGTTTCTTCGGCCTGACCCAAATTGGTCCTTGATTTTTCTACTTTTTCGCTTATGGATGCTACCAACTCGCACAATGGTTCTGCTTGTGTAATCTGTTGACATAGTAGCTTAACTTGATTTATCAATACTTATTTAACTGGAGCGCTTCTGCTTTGAATTCATCTACCTGAGGGAGCTTTTTCATTTGCTCAATTTGAGTGGTCAATTGAGCGATTTGCTCACCTTTTGCTTTCATTGTTCCCTCAGTTGATATTCTTAACTGCTCCAGTGCCGCCGATAGCTCCTTTTGCCTTTGGATTGCACCTTCCTCAATCCTCTGCTTTTTCTCTTGTAATTGCTTGGTCAGCTGATTATTGTTCTGTTGATGCACTAGCAATTCTTGCTCCGCCTGCTCTGCCTTCTGCTGAACTTCTGATAGTCTCGCCTGTAGCGAGGAGATGTCTTGGTCCTTGGTCTTCAATAAACTACTTACCTCCGATGCTTTATCAATGGTTGCTGCTGAATATGCTCCAACGAATTGCGATAGCTTGGTTAAGTCATCGGAGGGGTCAAATTCCTCTTTCCACACAACATTTCCCGTTACTGTCAATTCAGGGAATGGGGAAGGTTGATCAGCTCTTCTCCTTTTCCTCTGTCGTTTTACAACAACTTTATGCTTAGGGCTATAAAATACATCCAAAGGGGGAATCTCTTCAATTTGCCAAACGATTTCTCCCGTTGGATCTTTAGGAATTATCTCTGTTTCTTTTGTTTTGGGTAGGCCGCTGGTTTCGCCCGAAACCATTTTCGATGTCGCTTCCTGTGTGTCGCCTTCTTTAGAAACCTCATCATCTTTTGAGCACTCTAGGTTGTTGATAATTGTACTGAATTGCTTCCATTGCTGGAGCAAATTCGGATCAACTAATATATCATTATTATTCTTAGAGCTACTCTCTTCTTGGGTTTTCGCCTGGGTTTCTTCTTGTCAATGCACATTTTCCTGGGTCACCTCCTGCCTCTGGCTATGCACTTCCTCCTGCTGCTTTGATGTAGTAGGAGGTGGCGTATTATCTCGCTGCTCAGACTCGCTTGACCTGGTTGTTGTTGGAACAGTCGCTAACAGGTCTAGAGGCAGAGTTTGCAACCTTTGTTCTCTAATTTTTGTCAAATTCGACTAGCCCTTCATCATTATACACATTTTTGGCAAGCGACTTGACTTGATACAGTGATTCGGCCGATGCAAACAAATCCTCGAATTTGTCTTCTTTGTGCTCGACCTTGGCCAATTTGGCCTGGTCAAGCACATTGTAAGCGATCTTCCTTGGATCATACTGCCTGCTTGGCAGAGTAGTCAGAGTGAGCAAATTCATTTTCCCAGCTTCCTTCTCTGCATGCTTGATGTCATGCAGGGTATAAATTCCAATTCGTGATGGAAAAGAGGGCCAAACATGTTTTTTTAGCTCTTTTTAGGGTCTGAGTAACCCCTTCAGCATTGATTTGATAAGCTACTTCCCTGGCAAGTAGCTTATCGGGGATGTAAAGTGGTAGAACATGCGGCCTGGCCTGACTACCAAAAACTCTGATGTAGGTGAATTTCTCCTCCCCAAACCAACTTGCTACTACAGTCAAATCTACCCCTGCTTGCTCAGAAATCTTCGGGGCAAGCTTATTAAAAATGGAATAATGAATTGGTAACATAAAACTGTTGCAGTTTTGGTACAGATGGTGCTTATAACTAGTCTTCCATAGTTTTTGATAATATATGTGAATGGGTGTGGGGTCTTGCGATGTCCACCTCCATCCCAGCACGGGAAACTCAGAATTAAAACACAACACATCCATCACATAGGCACTGTAATAAAATGGCAGAATAACCCTCTCTGTGACACGATAGTTAGACCTGAAATCGAGGATGGCTTTGGCTAACTTGTCGGATAATATAACCGCCCAGTCCATAATTTCTCCACTACATGCTGCCTCCATTAGGGGAACCATTTCTATGGTAAAATTGGCAGAGTCATGCAATCCCCATAGCCTACACATCATAATTCTAGCATAACAGTAAGGAGAACACAGGGAGTCAACTGAGTACTTACCTGAGGTTTCATGCTTGTGTTTTGCTGGATTCTGTCTCCAGCCTCAAATTGTTTTGGAATCGGTCTCATTCTCTGCTCGAAATTTCTCCAGAAATGTAGCATTATATTTATTTTCTTCTGCCGGTAAGTGATACATTAGCCTTAGATCGTCGGCTCGAAAAGAACCGAAAATCCTCCCGTCCGCAGTGCTAAACAATCTGTTGATAATTGGGAGCTCTTGGATTGCCCACCTTACCACATCCGTGTAAGGAAGAATTCGCTCCCGGGCCGCTATTCTGTGTAGAAAGGAGTCGGCCAAGTCTTTTAAATTGGCATCAGATTTGCTGGTATTATCACATGAAATTTCTATTCCGGTCACCTTTGGCTCTTCTGCTTCAATCAAATTGTAAGTCCCTTGCCAAGTGGTCCTGGTAAGTCCTAAGCATGTTGTATCTGATATAAGCCCTTTTTTCTTTCCGCTTGGATCAATGACAGCTTGCCCTGCGGGTTGCGGAGCAGTGGGCATTGTAGTTTTCTTGGATTTCTTTCCCATCCCACTTAATTTTGTCTCTGTGGAAGAATCCTGCACAGAGCGAAAGATAGGCGTAACACAGACAACAGTAATATGAATTTAACAGCATGAAGTATATATATCTGGATGCATTCATAGCGATTAATTGACTTGAGGTGGCCTTAGGATCAAATCTGTAGATAGATTGCAAGCCTGCTGTTTTCATTAAATGGGCATTATGGCCTGTCGATCTCATTAATACCAGTCACTTCGGTTAATGGCCGAATGATTTATTTGAAGCATGCCTTAGGCGATTTGGCGGTTTGAACGCGGATGAGCGGCTTTTCAAAGGATATTGCCTTAATTACGAATAAATCATATTAAACTGCCATTTATGACTTTTTCTTTGAAAACTGCGCTTTTTCCCTTTTTGCAATCGGGCATCGGGGAAATACTAAGTTATTACATTGGCTTCGTTTGGAATCTGCGATCGCCGATAGCGATATCGCATCGCGTCGGGAATAGCTAGGAGGGTCGTCTAGAATAAGGGCATGGTGAGTCGCCAATCGCCGATAGCGATATCGCATTGCATCAGGCGAGGGGGAGGCTTTTTGCATTTAATTGTAATTGCCGATTGCCGATTTCCAATTTCCGATATCGCATCGCATCAGAGCAAGGGTTATTGCTTATGTTACTTTATGCTTTTGGCGATATCCGATAGCGATTTTCGCATCGGCGAAAACCGAGATGTCCCTTAAGTTGTGTTTTCTTTGTCATTGCGATATGCGATCTTGTGATCGCTTTATCGCAATGATAAAGAACAATCGTTTTATATTGGGATTTTTGATTGGTTTTATTTAGAAAGGTCTTTTAATAATGTTTCCTCTTATTCGAGCCTTTTTTTGAAATAGAACTCTAAATTGATACCAATTTGAAACAAAAATTAAAAGGGACCCATTTCACATTATAATTCTAGAATAGTAATGATATGAAATGGGGGGTTGTTGTATGGCACAACAATAAGATAAAAAAAAAACTTTATAGAGACTTTTTTTCAGCAATATCAAGCCAAGCAAAGCCAGATTTCCATGGATTAGCCAAAGCACCTTGAATCCCAACCATGAAATATCTCGGATCAAGGTGTACAAGGGAATGGAGGAGAGAAATGAGGTCAGAATAATTTGCAAGAATTGATCCAGATGGTTGGGGATTTATTGTTTAATTAAAGAAGGGAAGTATCGCTCTCAGCAGTATTCCACTAAATTAATAAATCTTCTCAAAGATAATCACCTCTTGGAATGTGAGTGGCCTCAAAAGCTGAGGCAAGAAAAGATATCGTATGGAAATAATAAAATAGGAAAGACTAAGCATTATGATGCTTCAGGAAACTAAAGTATCTAAGCATCAGTTGAAAGAAATTGTTCATGGAATAAAGCCTCATTATGAGGTTATGGCCTTAGGTTCTAGAGGAATTTTGGGAGGTTTGGCTATCCTCTCGAATCCAGCAGAGATAATATCTGACAATTGGGTTAGCCTTCCTCAGATCCTCCAGGGGAGATTTAGGCATATAGGAACCCGAGACTCAGTGTTTTTATTGGATTTTTATGGCCCCCACATTCCAAGAGAAAAAGAGGCTTTCCTTCATAATATAGGAAATATTTGAAGTTTATGCTCTGAGGAGATTTAGATAATTGGCAATGACTTTAACCTAATTTCCTCGACTCAGGAGAAAAAGGGAAGGATAAGTAGAATGGATTCAGAGATGGAAACATTAAGAGACCTGATTATGGAGCTGAATTTGGTATATATTCAAAGCATTATGGTATATCTACATGGAATAATCGATAGGGGGACTCTCATCAGATTACTTTGTGCCTCGATAAATTTCTAGTTTTAGAGAAACTCATAAGTATGGATATCTTTTTTGAATCTTCAATCCTTACTTGTTTGGGGTCAAATCATTGGCTAATTAGGTTAGAAATGGACCTAAAGTTGGATCTTGGAAACAAGCTTTTCTGATTTGAATCCTTTTGAATCAGGGACCCTTATTTTAAGGTTAAAGTGGAAAGTTTATGGAGGCCCAGAACTACGCAAGGAAGGACCCATATGCATACTTTCCAGCTCAAATTAAAATACCTCAAACAACAAATAAAATGTTTGAATTGGTTGAAGTTTGGAAATATTATGAAGGGGAAATGACGTCTTCAAGAGAGAATGCGAGGGATCCAATAATGTATAATCATAGATGGCCAGCCAGAGGAATTTTTAGTGGAATAAGGTAAGATTTTGAATCACATCGAGGAAAGGAGGAAACAGGAGGAAATCCTCCAAAAACATAAATCTAGAGTCGAGTGGCTTAGGAAAGGTGACATGAATATGAGATTCTTCCACAAGGGCATGATTGAACATCGACACAATAATCAAATATTCTCCTTGAAGGACACTATAGGAAATCGCCTTGCTTGACATGAAGAGATGGAAGACTTTTTGATGGATCACTTCCATTCCATTCTTTCAAAATCTATTCCTGATCAATCAGAGATTATTCAAATAATAAACCGACATATTCCTCACATGGTCAGTAGGGATCATAACCTTTCTTTGATGAGGGTGGTGACATTAGAGGAAATAGAGGAAGTGGTCAAAGGTATGGCTAGAAATAAATCCCTAGGACCAGTTGGATTCAAAAAAAAATTCTTGCAAGCTTACTTTATATTAATAGGGAGAGATATCCTAGACATGGTGGAAGAATCCTAAAGGACACAAAAGGTACATTAAGTTTTGAATTATAGTTTTATTTTGTTAATTCCTAAATCAACCCATTTTGAGGATTCGCAGGGTTTTAGACCTATTTCCATTTGTAATTTAATTTAAACAATTATCTGCACCATTACGGTGAAAAGGATAAAAACTATTTTTTCGAGTCTCATATCTTTTGAACAAACTGGTTTTGTTAAAGGCTGCCAAATTCTAGATGGATTCATCACTTCCCAGAAAGTTTTCCACTCTCTTAAACAACTTAAAATTCCTGGTATGTTGATCAAGCTAGGCTTATCCAAAACATATGATCACCTTAGTTGGTCCTCCCTCCTCAGTATCCTGAAGGCTTATGATTTCGATTTTAGATGGATCAAGTCTCCTCCCTCATTTCTTCACTTGTCTTTTCAATCTTGATCAATGGATCCCCTTCCAAAACCTTTAATCTATCTAGAGGTATTAGGAAAGGAGACACTATTTCTCCCTTTCTTTTCATCTTGGCTGCATAAGGCTTGGGAATATATATCAAATTGTCATCGCAATCCTCTAATCCCAAAGGCCTTTGTATATGGGGTAACGATCTCCCTATTGCTCACCAATAATTTGTGGATGACATCACGCTATTTTGTAAAGTTAACCTCCATGAAGTTAGAAATTTAAAAGATATCCTTCATGAATTTATGCAAGCGTCTATAACCTTGATAAATAATGATAAATCAAACATTTTCTTTTTCAATTCCCCTCTTCCCAGCTAAACCTTCCTAGCTCACTCGCTAGGCTTTAGTATTGGATCCCTTCCAATCAAATATTTGGGTATGTCTTTGGTTATAAATTCCTTAAGACCTTCCTGTTAGAAAGATATTCTTTAGAAAATCCAATCGAAGCTCAATGGGTGGGCTTTTAGGTACCTAAATCTAGCTAGAAAACTAATTCTTATAAAATCCATTATGCAATCCACTCTAATTTATCAACTCTCGGGCATGGCAGCTCCCAAATCATCATGTATTTCCATGACAGAGATTTTCAAAAATTTTATCTGTAGAGGAACAGGAGGTTTAGGTCTCAGAAATCCATGGATCCTAAATCAAGTTTTGGGGGCTAAGTTGTGGTGAAAATGGCTAAAGGGTAGCTTTGACTTGTGGAAGAATATATGGGCTTGAAAACATAGAATGCTAAGCTCATTAGAAGGAAACTTAAGACAATGGAATACCTCAAAGGGCTCATCAACTTGGAATTTGGCATCAAACAATAAATATCTCATGAGACACCATATATTCTAGGAGATTAGAGATGGGAAAAGTGCTCCTTTTTGGTAAGAATCATGGCCAAACTACCTCCAGGTGAGTCGAACATGAGGTCGATTTTACAATTATGCTATGGTTGTGTGCCTTCCAACCTAATACTTCCATCGCAGTTTAATTTAGTAGTAATGATAAATAAGATATATTAAATATCTCTGCAAAACAACTAATACCATAATAGATATTACATCACAAATACAAATCCTCACATATGACACACTTTAATGGCTTAGATTTTTTTTAGATAGGTGGAACACCATTTGAATTAACAATTAATTTTGGTACGGAATCATTGCAAGCGCCATTTGGGTTCCAAAATAGCCTTATGGCACTATATTTGGTAAGGAGGAATAAATAATGTAGACATGAACAAGATATTTACTTATGCTTGAGAAGATATTGCAGCTTGAAAATGGATTTTTCACCACTAATTCTATTTTTAATTGTGTTAGTGGTTCTTGTCATATTGAATTTCAATAACCTATTCCACAAGACCAAACAATTTCGGAAAGAGAAGAAAATGACTGTTACCTATATACTTATATTATCAAAGAAAAAATGAGGATTTTAGTTTTTGCTAACACAATGCATGAATTAAGAAATCCTCAACAAGTGATTATGCATGATAGTTCAAAATTGAAAGAAACCTACCCAACCGTGGTAATGCATCAAACAAGAAATTCTCAATGAATTATTATGCATGACAATTCATAGTTTAAAGAAACCCTACCCAACACAAGCATCATAATGCATCAAACAAGAAATTCTTAATGAGTGATTATGCATGACAATTCACAGTTTAAAGAAACCCTACCCAACGCAACAGTGGTAATGCCTCAATAAAAAAATCCTCTAGAGTGATTATGCATTATAATTGACATAAACGTTACCCAACAATGGTGATATAACAAGTGATGTGTGTGGATTATGGTTTTGTGTACTGCTAGTTTTCTATGAAAACATGAATGAACTTCCAATACAAAGTGGGCCAAGTTTACATTTGTATTTCCCAAGGATGCTTGCAGTTCCTCCCAAATGAGGGATTTAATTAATGTTGGAAAGATAGAGGAGCTAAAACACAAATTTCACGCACAAAACACACGAGTTCCAGCTCTTCTATTGATCACACAAAACTTGATGATAACAATGAACCCTATGAAGGGTATTTAAACCTTTTTGACTAGCAACTCACCTAAAATAACTTGGCATGCAACCACACACTAAATTCGACAATGAATTAACTTGACATGACTTGACTTAACTTGATTTCCTAAATTTAGCCAACTCTTCATGCATGAGTAATAAACTTATTTAAACAGCCCCCCTTAATTACAACGACTAAACTAAGACTAACTCATAACAACTCAAACATGCTTTTTTCTCTATGTCTCAACTAGTCTTACAACGCCCATGTTTGTTTTATGAAACTTAAACACATATTTTGTTAATGACTTAATAAATATATCAACAAATTAATCACTAGATTTACAAGGCTTTAAGTGAACTTCTCCATTGCTCACAAGTTCTCTAATAAAGTGATATCTAGTATCCATATGCTAGCTCTTTTGATGAAACACATTATTCCTGGATAGTGCAATCGCTAAGGTGTTCCAATAATAGATTGTTTTTTATCCTTGTTGTCTCTACGTGAGTCCACCAAATACTCTTCTTAACCATACTACTTGACGTGTTGTTCATGTTGTTGCTATATATTCTGGTTTTACTGAGGATAGTGTTAAAATAGGCTACTTCTTAGATGCCCATGAAATCAGACTTGAACCAAGATGAAACACATAATTAGAAGTGCTCTTACTATCATCCAAACTACTAGTAAAATTACTATTGATGTATCCAATCAAATCCTTCTTTTTTGTGTTTACATACATTATGCCACAATCTCTAGTTCGTGCTATGCATCTTAAAATTCTTTTTCCTACTCTCCAATTTGTGTTTTTTTGAGTCTCCATAAATTTGGGAATAAAACTCACTCCTTGCGTAATATATGGTCTTGTAGCTGTGAAATACATGAGGCTGCCAATGAATCTTTTGAATAGAGTTGGATTGACATCTGATATTTCATCATCTTAACTTAACTTTTTACTTGTTGCAACTAATGTAGGGACAAGTTTGCAATTCTCCATCCTGAATCTTTTCAACAAATAACATAGTTATCGATCAAACGATAAAGTGAACCGGTACCTGTTTTTTTGAGGTAGCAAAAAATCACCTGATTTTGAAGAGTGGTGATGCCAAAATAATTTTATTTTTCTTAGCATATTTTTGGCACTTTAAATTTTCTTATGTATCAAGTATGAACATTTTTTTTGATGTTAGTGATTTTCATGTTGATTTTGAAAAGTGTTGATGTAGCATCAACTCCTTTTTTTGAGAGGGTTGATTTTTGACACTTTAATTTTATTTTTATATAGCAAGTATGGACACCTTTTTTAAATGTTAGTGATTTTCATCTTGATTTTGAAAGGGGTTGATGTAAGACCAATGCTTTGTGCTTAGAACGCTTATTTTTTACACTTTAAATTTTGTAATGTATTAAGTATGGATGTTTCTTTTAAATGTTTGTGATTTTCATGTTCGTAAAAAAATGACCAAAAAAAGTCAAATAATAAAAAGATATATTAAAAAAAAACTAAAAACACACCCATAAAAATGTAAAATAAAACAAAATTCGATTGTAAGAATAAAAAATTAAAACAAAAAATAAAATATATTTTGAAAAAAAGCATAAAATTTAAAAGAAAATTGAATATTATAAAACAAAAACATCCGTGAAGATTTTTTAAGTTAAAAAAAAAAAAAAGATACAACCACATAATAATAATTAAACAAAAAGATTTAAAAAAATAAATAAAATTTAAATTAAAATAAAAAAATTATTAAAAAACTAAAAAAAATGATTAAAAATAATAATAATAATAATAATAAAATTAAACAAAAAAAAAAGTGAAAAGAAAAATTGAAAAACTGAAAAATTAAATATATATATATATATTATATATATATATATATAATAATATTAAATTAAGAAAACAAAGTAAACAAAACGAAAAAATAAAAAAAAAAAAATAAAATAAAAGTTTTTGACTTTATTTTTATGTGGTTCATGATATATTGTTAAGATTTTTTGGAAAAATCACAAAAGATTGCGTTTCAAACCTAAATATAGATTCATCATCACTACCATGTCGGGTAGAAAGATTAACAACCGAAATATATAAATCTCACAGATGAAACGGTACATTCCATCGGTTAAAACAAGTGAAGATTATAGGATCAAAGTCAAAGTTAAATCATTTAAATTTTATTTCATTTCATCTATTTTATTTTGATTTTTGAATTTTTTATTTTAAAATAACTTCTAAAAATTTATATATTAAAATTTAATTAAATATATAATGATAAATAATAATAATTAGATTCTATTTTTCTTATTTATTTTTTAACAAATTGAGTAAAAAAATGAGGTTAAAATATATAAAAACAAAATTAAGAGATTAAATAATATATTTTTATATATCAGATAAAGGAATAAAAAAAATGATATATTAAAATTAAAAAGTCAACGTAATAAAATATATTTATATATTAAATAAATAAAGGGAGGAATTAAAAAATATATATATATATAAATATAAATCAAGATTTAAAAATATATTTTATATATCAAATAAAGTAATAACTCAATTGATAGATTAAAAAAAAATTAACAAGGGAGAGAACAAGAAAAGGGACCCATGAGCTATTAACTTCCATCCACCATTCCTATTAAGGGTTTTCTCTCCTCTTTTTCAATTTCAGTGGCTTCTCTTAAAAAAAGAGGTTTAAAAAGATATTTAAAACAAAACAAAAAATAATTAAAAAAATTAAAAACAAAAAAAAATAATTAAAGAAAACAAAATTTTGGTGACATCAGGGTAGGGTTTGTCGTGGGCACAAGCAAGGAGGCGGTAGCATGCAACCCACGCCTCGCTACCTGCGCCCTCGACTAACCCTACTCAAGGTGTGGTGGAATTTCTTTTTATTTTTTATTTCTTTTTATTAATTTTACTCGTTAATTGTTTTTTATTTATTTTTTTAAATTTTAATTTAGTTTTTTTTTTCCAGAGAAAAAAAGCGAACTTTTTATATATAAAAATAAAAAGTTACAAGCAGATGCAAAAAAGCATTCAGATATGTGAGGATTTTCTCCCTCAGCAAAACCAGAGAAAGATGATGCTTCTCTGAACGACCACAGTTTCAAAATAAAACCTTCAGATCCCTGTACCATGTACAGGTTGCTTCCCTTTTGGGATCAATGAGCAAGTCTCAGTCTTTGTGAACAGACCATGACTCAGAATGCTTCATTAACTGTTTCGTGAGCCTTCTTAAAAGGAAGAAACAGCCCACCCGCAAAGAACCGCTCTCATAACTTTGGGAAAAGTTTATGGAGTGTAATTTTCTAGTTCATTTCAACAACAAATGGAAAGAGCGACTATGAACATGAAATGAAAATAAACATCAGCAGATATGAAATAGCAACAGCTATGCATAAGGAGGCAGATCCGTAACTCGGGTTCGTTCATGCTCTTTTTCGGTCACTTTCCATATACCCACAGCCTGCTGTAAACCATATTTTGATAACTTGTCCGCGTCTTCATTTCTGTCTCTGTAGATGTGAGCAATTGAGAAAGTGTTAAAAGACTGTTTTAAAGACAAGATCTCTTCAAGGAGGGGCCTCAACATATAGTTTTGACATCTGCTATTTCCGTTAACCCACTTTACTACATTCAAGGAGTCTCCAAAAATCTGGATTGCGAAGATGTGCCTATGGACAAGCCAACAAAGTAGAAGTTTCAGGGCTGAAAGTTCTGCATAGTTATTAGATCCAGTACCAAGACCCACTGAGGCCATTAAAGAATGAGAATCATTTAAATGTATAATTATCCCTACCCCAGCTGAATTAATTTGTGAAGCCCCGTCAATTTTTTTTTAATTTAGTATAAATTGTTTAAATCTTGATTGATGTTTTTTAAGTTATTTTTTTTAATTCAATTTAATTTTTAGTGATGTATTTTTTTTTAAGTTTTTTATTTAAAATGTGTTTATTTAAAAGATGTTTTTTTGTTTAAAATATATATTATTATTTTGTTAAATAATTTTTTATTTTTTTGTATATATATATATATATATATATATATATAAAGATAATATATAATATAAAAATAATATATAAAAGTTAAATTTATTAATTTTTAAATTTTTTTAAGGTTTTTGTGTCTTCTTTATGTTGATTTTTTTGTCATGTTTTTAAGTTTTTTTAATGCTTTATTTCTTATTATTATATTAATTTTTTTCTTTCTTTTTTTGTCTATATTGGAATTTTGGAGTTTTTGTATATTATCTGTCTGTTTTTTTTTCATGTTTTATTTTTTTATAATAATTTTATTTTTTTTCTTTCTATCAATTTTTGTGTTTTTAATGTTTTTTCTCAATATTGAATTTTTGTTTTTTTTTATATTTACTTGTTTTTTATTGTTTTTCTTATTTAAATTGGCTTCATTTTAGTATTTTTTTTTGTGTTTTTCATTGCATATTTGAATTTTTGTTTTCTTTCGTATTTTTCATTTTTATTTCTTTGTACATTTATTTTTTTATTTTGGTTTTTATTTGCATTTTTTTCTACAGACTCTATGCCGATGCTCGTCTAACAACCCGATCTCATTACAGGCAATTTGATAGTTGATTTAAATTTTTTTGTTATAATGAATCAAGTGTGCACCACAATGTATCAATTTCATGGTTGGTGTTTAAGTTTCCATTAGAATAGGTCGAGTTAACCTACACTGCTTGTCAATTTAATGGTTGATTTACAATTTTTTGTTTTAATGTATCGAGTCGTCTTTGGCTAAGATTTTAAAATCACTATATATTTTGCGTTTAAAAAATAAACTACCCTTGAGAGTTCACTTTAAAATTATTTTGTCATAAAAAATATTCATAATCTCATGTTTGAAATATTTTGAAAACTTGAGATTTTTTTGTAGTCATAATCTTTGGTTTTAATTGCATCGTTGAAAAATTGTCAAGATTTTAATGTTTGTCTAAGTCATGATATTTTATATTTAATGCCATGGTCGAAAAAATTTACGATTTCAGGGTTTTTTAGATTCAAGATATTTTATCTTTAACAATATGGATGGCAATATTTGGAATTATTAGGATTCGAGACATGATATTTTATCTTTATCATGTCCAATAATTGTTGGAATTTTAGTGCTTTTCAAAGTATGGATATTTTCTCTTTAACTCTATTGCTAAAAAATTTCAAAATTGTAACCCATTTTTTTTTGTTATTCTAGAGAAAACAATTTTTTTAGGGTGTTTTTTCATCCATTTAAAAAAAAAAAAGTTTTTATTTCCATTTAAAAAAAATGTTGAAAATTTACCCTAAAAAAACATCATTGTGGAATAAACAATTTTCATTTTTGGGTTGTTTTTCATGTTCTTTTGGGGTTTTGGGCTCGGGTACCTATTTTGAGGTAACAGTTCCTGTTTCATCCATAACTATGTTAAATATCTAGCATACTTATTTTGAAAAATAACAATTCATTTTTTAGATTTCTCAACTTCTATGCCAATAAAATATTTCATGAGACTAAGATTTGTCATCTCAAATTCTTTCAATCTGAATTCTTTAAATTCATCTAACTCAAAATCACTTTTATAAACAATGTCATCAACATATCAGAAAACAATTAAAATTTTTCCATGTTCATTTATCTTTGTGTACAAGGTAGGCTCAATGCTACTTCTGGATAACCCATTCTTCATCATGTAGCTGTCAATTCTTCTATACCAAGCTCTAGGTTCTTTCTTCAATCCATAGAGTGCTTTCTTCAACCTATAAACTTTAACTTCTTTACCTTCAACTTCATTACCTGGAGACTACTACACATAAATTTGTTCTTCTAGAATTCCACTCAAGAAGGCATATTTCACATCCATCTGTTATGCTTTCCACTTGTTCTGAGTTTTTATGGCTAGAATTGCTCTTACATTATCCAATCTGGCTACAGGAGCAAACATTTCTCCAAAGACTATTCCCAGTTGCTGCAATAACCCTTTTGATACAAGTCGTTCTTTAAATCTGTTAATTTCATCTTTTTCATTCAAGTATGTCTTGTACCCCCATTTCATACCAATGAGATTTTTTTCCTTTGGAAAATCAACCAAATCCCATGTGTCATTCTTTTCAATAGCTTCAATTTCTTCATCCATGGCTTGCACTCAATTTTCATCTCTAATTTCTTCTTGAAACAAAGAATGGTGAAAAGAAAACAATGCAAAATGTGAACTAACATCGAAATCATTATAAATATTTTAAGACTTCTTATCTTTCTCTTATCATTGCTTGATTCATCACCTCATTGATTGCTAGGAGAATTTTGGTCTGTTGATATGTTTGAAGATCCTTGTTGCTCAGAAAATCTTGGAGTCCTTGTTGGTGTGTCTTTCTTTGGTGTCTTCACCTGTGATTCTTGTTGCTACTTTTTTGCTACATCATCTTCTTCCACCAATTGCATTGTGCATCAACTGTTTTTTCTACAGTGGCATTCCATAGTTCTTGTTCTTTGAACATAACATCTCTGATAATTATGGTCTTCTTGATGATAGGGTTATACATTTGTAAGCTTTTGATTTCTCACTATAATTAGTAAATATGAATTTTTCACTTTTATCATCAAATTTTCCTCTTATCTCTTTAGGCAAATGTGCATAAGCTACACATCAAAACACTTGGAGATGAGATACACTACAATACATACCTGATCATGCTTTTTCTAGTACTTTTTTCATCATACACTTTGTATAGTTTTTATTTATCACATAAAATAGATCATGTAACTGCTTCTGCCCAATACTCATTAGACAAGTTTCTTCCTTTCAACATGCTCCTTGCCATGTTCATAATGGTTTTTTCCATTTTGTCTACTGTGGTGTGTACCTTATTGTAAACTATCTTCTAATTCCATGTTCTTTGCAGTAATCATGGAATGCCTTTAAATCATATTCTCCACCAAAATTTGACCTCAATAAATTGAAGTGTCGATCACTTTGGTTATCTGCTAAGGCTTTGAATTCTTAGAACTTTTCAAAAGTTTCAGACTTCTTCTTCAAGACGTAAACCCAAGTCTTTTTGCTACGCTCATAAAAAAAAGTGAGGAAGTAACAACTTCCACCAATCGACTATGTCCTCATAGGTCCACACAAGTATGTATGCACTAGCTTAAAAGGTTTATTTTCATTGTATGCAACTCCCTTTGGAAAAATTTCACGGTGTTTCTTTCCCAAGATGCAACACTCACAAGTACTAGTAGGTTCTTTAATGGGAGATAATCGTTTGACCATCTGTTTCGCTGCAACAATCTTAAACCAGAAACGTGCAATTATCAAAATCGAAAGTGTCATAACCAATAATCATTGGAACTTGCAATTGTAAACAAAATGAACTGATCATTGTAATTCATGATTCGAGAAAGATTTTGTTCCTCGTCATCTGCACCTTTGCTATCATCTGCTTGATTGGGGGCTTGTCATATATAACAGATTGTTATCCTTGAAAGATAACTTTGTATCCCTTTTCTGTTAGTTGACCAACAATTATCAAATTATGTTTGAGACTAGGCACATAATATACCTCTGAGATTGTTTTTGGCTCCACCTGTTTTGTTAGAATGTTGACCCCTCTTTTTCCATCTACATCCATAGTTTTTCAGTACCCAAATTTACCTCTGTCTTAACAGATTGATCCAAATTTTCAACCAAATTATTGTTGCATGTTGTGTGGTTAATGCAACCACTATTTAATAGCCACATATTATCAAAAGGTTCATGCATGGTATGGAAATCTAGGAACATCGAGCTAGTACTCTCCGTAGTAATCTCTAGTTCCCTTGATCAACTATCATCTTCCTGCAATCATGAGCATAGTAACCAAATTTATTGCAATAATAACATATCACTTTTGATTTGTCAACTCTTTGATTATTGCTCAAGTTTCTATAATTTCTTCCACTTTCATGTTCATGCTCTGCTCAACCATCTCTCTGACCACCATGTATTTAGCCTCATCCTCTACCTCTCGATCTACTTCTGCCTTGACCTTTGTCTCTTGAAATATAAACCTCACTTTTGAAAGAGGTTTCTAAAGTGGAATCCTTATTTATGTCTATCCTTGTCCTATGTGATAGAAGTGATTCCATTAACTCATTAATTGTCAATGATGTCAAATCCTTAGATTCTTCTATGGTTGCTACCACAACATCAAATTTGGTAGAAAAACATATGAGGGCCTTCTCAACCACTGTTTGATCTTTAATTTTCTCACCATAAATTTTTAACTGATTTATGAGAGTCATGAACCAATTCAGGAAAGGATCGATATCCTTTGTCTCATTCATCTGCAGATTTTCAAAATCTCTCATGGTATTTTGCAACTTAACAATATTGATTTTGGTCATACCTTTATAGCTTGTCGCCAATGTCTCCCATGTTTACTTCACTGAAGACGAGATCATAATTTTTTGGAACACTGCTCGGTCGACTCCTTGTTGGATAAGTTGCAACGGTTATGCATTCTTCTTTCTATGTTTCTTCCATAGATATCTCTCTTCATTAGTGAGAACTTGTTCTTTTGCTTCATCCTTAGGTTTTGAAAACCCAATCTGAGCATAATCTCAAACATCATGAGCCTGCAACGTTGTCACCATCTTAATGGCCCACACATCATAATCCTTCCTTGTAAACGGTTGGAACTGCGGTTGGAAATTTGAGAAAGCCATCTTCCTTCAAAAAAAAATTCTCTTATAAAAACCTAAATTTCTTTTTTATAAACTTTGCAAAACTTCTTTTCAAAACACTCCTTATAACTAAACTCATTTTAATAAAAATTCCTTTTTTTATATAAAAAAAAAATTTAAAAATAAAATGGTATGAAAAAAAAAACTTTATTTTAAACCACACACATTTATAAACCTTCCACGCATATTTATAAAAATCTTTAAAAAATCTTTAATAAAGTCCACTCGTGTTTTCAAAGAATATTAAAAAATTATTTTTTATAAAATACAGTATAAAAGCCTTTCATGAGCCTCTTGTTCCAAAGATTGAATATATCACGTATGGTTCCAAAAACAAATCCACATAATTATGTTGGTTCTAACTCATGGGAACATCCAAAAACGACAACCGACGTGCCTTTTCAAATTAAAAAAAAAGAGTTTGAATTTAGTCAAAATAACCTACACAACACCACTCCTTTCGATATGCTTTGGAAGTGTTCCATGGCTAACAATAATTAATTGTTATCCATCTCGTTTTTTCGGAGCCGGAAAGGAATTTAGACAAGGATGCTCTCTTTCTCTCCTTCTATTCATACTAGCCATGGATGCTCTAAGTCTGCATATCAAAAAAGTGGTGACAACAGATCAGTTTAATGCTTTAAAAATTAGCAATCATATTTCAATCTCACACAAGTTTTTTGTAGACAATATTCTATTTATGGGAATGATCAACAGATTCAAATGGCTCATACTATCCCAAATTTTTAAGAATTTTGGAAGAGCCATAGACCTCTTTATGAATGAGTTCAAATCCTCCATTCTATATGGATCATGCAATTTAGAAGGCATTGTATATATTTAGAGGAATTTCAGGGTGGGAGCAAAAGTTATGGATGTGGGCATGAAATACTTAGGATATCACCTAAATCCAAGAAATACAAGAATATAGACTGGATGTGGCTCATGGATCGATTTCATATGAGAATCAAGAGTTGGGAACACGATGCCTATCTTTGGGAGGCCGTATCACCCTCACCAAGTCGGTGCTCACACAATTGGAAGTCTATTGGGATCATCTATTTTGAATCCTGCAGCTTATTTTAAACTCTCTCAATCATACAATGGCACAATACATATGGTTTGGGGCTAGAAAAAGTTTCAAATACCATCTGGTCAAACTAAAGAAGATTTCCAGATCGAAAAAAATTGGAAGATGGGGATTTATAAATGTCAGGCGTCTTGGTTGGGCGTTGTTGCTTAAATCATTATGGAGGGGTATTTGTAGTGAAGGCATATGGGGTAAGATAATTCGGTTCAAATATCTTAAGAATAAGGTCTCTAGTTTCCGTATCAGATGGGGATCTATTGGAAATAAAAACGAATCAAAAATCTGGTGTAATGTCAACAAGATAAAAGAATTTTTTCTACAGAACATATCATGCCTTTTTGGCACTAGACATAGGATTATATTGAGAAAGATCGTATCCTAGGTACAAGCATTGAATCACCTATTTCAGTAGAGTTTATAAATTACCTCGATAGCAAAGGCATGTTTGTCTGGAACTAGGTTATTTGAGAGCAAATTGGTACCATACCAATTTGGATGGAGCCGAACCAATTGGACCTCACCGGACATCTTGAACATGAATGGATTTTAATCATTAATTCGATGAAGAGAGTTTGCATTTGCTATAACCACAGGGGAGACCAGATTACATGGATAGGAAAAAAAAAGAAAACTAGGGAGATAGAAGTAGCATAGTGCTACTTTAATATTTGCATGAAAGAACTACAAATATCTAATAGGTGTTGGTTCTATAAGTTCTGGAATGCAAACATTCCTATAAACATAACCATGTTTCTGTGGCTCACATGGAAAAATAATAACCTTACATGGGACAATTTACAAAAGAGAAATCGACATGGCCTAGGGATATTCTACCTATGTAGGAATGAAGGCAAGGATAACAAACATCTATTTGTACAATCCCCAAGTTCTGTTAGTATTTGGAAGCATTTTACTACTATTATGAAGATTCAATATATCCAATTCAATACCATAAATGACTACTTAAAATGGTGGAGTACACAATGCACCAGATGGAGGACACTATCTCTCACAATCTTCTAGAAAATTTGGCAATGGTGCAATAAATTTATCTTTGGAAGTAAAAAGTGGAGAGAAGATATGATTTGTGACTACATAGATTGATGGATCAATTTTGGTCAGGAAAATGGAACTCTGCAAAAGAATAAGGAAGACAAGGGGATGGATTTGGGTAATACATACCCAACATGATCTTTTGGTGGGGCTTCAAAAGAAGGGAGATGCGGATGTGGTATTTGTATAAAATATTCTGAAGACCAAGAGTTCTGGATATACTGGTATGCGAAAGAGGGATCGATTATGAAAGAAAAAGCTATTGCTTTGTCGGGGTTAATTTGGTTCACTAAATTCATGGATATCCCACAAATGCACATCTATGGAGATTCCCAATGTATTCTTGACCATATCATGGGAAAAAAGAATATACAATAGAAATCACTTCAAGGTTGGTTAAGTCGAATAGAAAGTTTATGGACCACATTCGAGGACTCCACCATACAACACATCGGTCGAGACTACAACAAAAATGTAAACATGATGTCAACGAAGGGGCTATTGGATACACTAGATGGAATGCACATTCAGATAAAAGTGATGACAAGGATGATAGAAGCAGGAACTATCCTCATGATTGGGTAGAACACTTCACAAATTTGTCTGCTTAGCATCGGAACAATATAGATAAGTATTTTCTAACATACTTTTTGCTCTACTTTTTGTATATGGTATATATGTAAACAAAGACACATTGATGATTTTTGTACATGGAGATAATTTTAGAAGACAATTTTAGAAAATGAGCACTTTCTGGGTAATTCAGAGACATTTATTTTATCAATATTATGGATTGGGCTATTAAAAGTGGCATATAGTTATTATCTCGATCTGGTATATGATGCTAAAATGTAACTCTGTATATGTACTATTTTATATAATACAAAATAGGGTTTTTAAAATACGGTGGTCAATTGTCTTTAATTAAGCAAAATATTTGTTGTATGCTTTAATTGTTTGACAGTTTTTCTATTTGAAAATTTTAAAAAAACTCTTGATGTTCCTCACTTTCTTTCTTTAGTGGCTTTGCTTATTCCACGGATCTTGTGATCTTTTTTGGGCTCTTATACTAATTTATTGGAAATAAAAAAGAGCCAAAACACAAATTTTACACACAAAATAAACTAATTGGGAGTTTTCTATGGATCACACAAAACTTGATAATAACAATAAACTCGGGTATTTAAACTTTTTTTACTACTTACTGACCTCAAATAACTTGCATGCAACCACACACTAAATTCGACTAACTCAACTCAAGTGGACGTAACTTAACTGGACTCCCTAAATTTAAAAAAACTTTTCATAAATGAATAATTAAAACTTATTTTAATAATTAAAAAGCTTCTAAACATTTTTTCTTTCAATTATTCCATTTCATAATCCAGTATGATATGCAAAATTAAAAACCAGAAAGATACATTAAAGACGGAACAGTTGTCTTTTGGTGAAAGCAAACCTGAGGCATTATCAAATGGATTTATTTATAAATTTAAACGGATTTATTTATAAATTTAAGATAGATTGATAAGAAAGAACGAACGGCCACTAGCATTTCGCTCTCTTTTGGAAATGACATTGAGTGAATACCTTCCGTCATATAAACATGGCTTTCTTATTCTGGCTCAGTTGATGCTCCCATCGAAAGTATGATGCGTTATTGTTTAATCCAATTATCAAATACCTTGCAAGCAGTGACTTTTTGGGAGCACCAAAGTCATTTGTTTCTTTGCGTTACTCCTTGACATGTAGTCCGCGGAGCACCGAGATCGCTTGTTGTTTTGGGTTACTCCTTGACATATAGTTTTGCACATAGAGAGACTGAATTAAAAGTAATGTGGCACTTTTCTTGTGAGTACATGCAATGTGTGAGATCGAATAAGCTTTAATGAACCAATTTTCAATGTAATTTTGAACGTAATGCCTATTGAATACCACGCCATTCCACTCACTTGAAGGAAGGCCGAGTGTTCTTTTCATAATTATGCTTACGGTCTATAAAAGCACATTTTTGGTGCATTTTTGTAAAGAGAAATAAAATTAGGAATAGGTGGCCTGTAAACCATTTGTTGGTCCGATGAAAAAACCCATGGGACAGTGTCACGCACCCGTAACTTTTTTCGTTCAACGGGGAGTGCGGCACCACATTTTGCCGGGTTCGGGCAAATGTGGACTACGCCTCACAAACTTCCAACACCAATTTATCCTGTATAATTAGTGTTATCTTCATAACCGATTTATCAACATATAATTAACATCAATATAATTCCAATTATATTTGTTAACTTATAATTTCGTTCAGCATAAATTCATAAACCACAGCAATAATCAAACCAACACATACGAACACAATGCGTAATGGGAGGGCCGACCCCAAACCGAGGTACGCCCCAAAACAGGTTTATTATTTTACCAAACTGCCGTTTTACAAATTGTGTGAGCCCACGGCCTCACGGCCTTTACAACAGGCCCCCGGCTAGATAACAGTCACCGATTTATTTGCAACGTCATGCGCATCGCATACGCTTTCTCGCTGTCAAGATCAGCTATGAATCCCGCAGTTCGCAACTGCGTTTTCTTTGATCTGTACAACACCACGTACAGACTCCTTGTTCAACCGAATCACCTTCGCAAGGCGATCTTATTTATACACTGATCTGCGTCTCTGTTATAAGCGGCGACCACGCTGATCACCCAATGCTTACCCAAATCTGCTCTCCGACCGTGTGTCCAACTCCAAGAGCACCGCGTACTCTCTTTTAACCGAGCCAACGCTTCAAAGGTTATACCACAAGGCAATAGCCTTACTTCATGCCCCGGTCATGCCACCTTCCGTTTGTGAACGGGTCCCAACCGGGCCACCAATACGTTCACCGAAATGGCAGTCCACCGTGCAACCAACCCTCCTCGACCGGATCTGTTTTACCGCATCTGCAAACTTGATTTATGTTAAGTCTTTTATCCACGGTGCACATAACTAATGCGCATTACCCTTGGAGACTTTCGCACTACATCGTGCCACTATGCGAAGATCCTTAAGAGCGAAGATGTTCAACAAAGATTGTTGATGAGGAATGAGCCTCCTCTCATCCCGTATATATACGCTCCCTTCGTCCATGTTCCAAGGCCATATATTTTAAAGCCGACATGAAAAGGTTTACGTATAATTTTCATTTGAATTGTTTTAATGCACCGCCATACCTTTATGTCCATCAAGTATGTCGGTTTGTCCACATACGCCCTTCTTATGGTTTGTCATGCCCATATTAATTCACGTATGTGCTCCTTATATTATTTTAATTCTCTCACATAATATAAGTTTCATTCATGGGTCATATTTTAATAACACCATACGTATGCTCCATACATGTCTTCTTTTAATTCACGTAATTCAAATGAATCTCCATTCATTCTCTCTCCACCCATACATTATCTCTCCATCCATTATCCTCGATACGTTCTTCTTTTAATCCATGTAATTCATTTATAATGAATCTCCATTCATTCTCTCTCCACCCATACATTATCTCTCCTTATATTATATTAATTATTCCACCCATATATATGTGTATTTAATCCCATATAACATAAGTCTCGGTTGTGTGTTATATTAACACCATACATGCCTTCTTCACGTTTTAATGGATGCCCCATTAACGCATCCATAAGCCCATGTATAATTACATGTGTCACATCTTTCGTTATGTCGCCCACATGATTTGTTCGTTCGGTCGGGCATTCGGGCGGGTGGACGCACTACCGTGTCGCCCACCGCCATCTTTCAATTAACCACCCGCTTGCCCAACCTCATATTCGATCGGGCGCCCATCGCATGGTTCGCCCTGCTGCCTGTATGCCACCTCTGTCGCACCGGTAAACTGTTTTCATGTGTCAAGTCTTCGAACAGTTCATCGGGTAGCAGGTCGTTCACCCATCGTTCGGGTCGTCCGCCCGTGCACGGAGCGCCCGGGTCCTCAGGGCGTTACATCCTCCCCCACCCTATTCCGTTGTCGTCCCGACAACCTCCATACCATCGTGCCCTCTTCGGTCCTCCATACCAAGTCGCCCTTCCAATCCATAATCCTGTGCATGTTTCAGAAGTATGCATCCCATACTACATCAAGGTCGGCAACGCAACAACCTCGGCTTCCCAATATCTCAGACCTCCAAGTCCACCATGTATGGAGCCTCCATGTCACAAAGCATGTCCATCTTCGGTTTCATCATCAACCATGTGCCCTCTTCAACTGTCCACGAGTCATGCCGGGCACTTAGCCATACGGTTAAAGCATGACTCAATCATCCGCAGCGATCATCACGTTCCACCCTTGTCACGGGCCCTTGTGCCTCTTGCCATAAGGTCACAAGTAACCTCCCCAAGTTCTGCAATCGTCGTCAAGTCTTGTTTCTTCATCCAACGTTCCATCATAGTCATCCATGGCACGATCCTCCATAGCTTAGGCAAACTACTTTTGCCTCTTCCCGCACCCGATCCATCGGCCAAAAGTTCATATGAACCATTTGTATCATCGTCATGAGGTCTCTCTATGAGAGCACCTTCATCTACACATGTATGCCACCTGCCTGATTGTGGTCCAACTTGATCAAGTTCAAGTTCATCCCCACCTATCGTCACGTCTGCAACATCACCGGTCATGCAATCTGCAACTCGATCTCGCTCCATTGCCCAACAAAGTTGAAGAAGTTCATCTTCAACGTTCTTCTCCAAGACTGCAAGCTCGTCACAGATGCGGGGTCTCTCCTTTTTCAGCTGTCTCAACCTGTACAAGATAAGCAAGATCTTCCTTCCGCTTTCTCCCAAGCTTGACATGTCTTGTTCTTCCATGTGAGTGTCATCGCTCATCCATATCGGTAAGCAGTACGACCCTGGTTCAACTTGAGCACCCTCAAGTTTTGTCTCCATCGAGTCTCCATCATCAAGAGTGTCCCCCCATGCCGCCGAACTATATGATCTTGTCTCCACTTGATGAAACTCAAGCTCGATCTTCACCATGTCTTCCTCATCACATGGCCCCTCCGTATGAGTGCTCTCATCTATCCATGTCCATGAGTTGCATGTTTCCGGCTTGTCTTCAAGTCTGGTAGTCACGTCCTCAGCATCTTCGGTTAATATGACTTCCTCTTTCAGGTCTGCAACCTCATCTATTTCCTGGTTGAGCTGAAGAAGTCCTTCTCTTCCAAGCATTACATCAATGCCTTCGGTGTTTATCACCATGAAGTTTAGCAGTCCTCTGTGTCCTTCCATCGGTACGGGTACATCTCGTACCCTGCCCACTGTCAAGTTCCACGGGTTTATCTCCAATTCTTCCATGGTAGATAATAGCCCTTCTTCTTCCACCAACCGTGCCGATATTATGTTAAATGGACCGGCCGATTTCGCCAATGCTTGAACATCCCTGCCATAAACTTTCAAGGTTAAAAGATCTTGATTGTTCTCCATCTTCACCTGTCAACCGTCACGAGCAACCTGCTCTCCAGCTTTACGGCACCTTGTCCAAGTCTTCACGATCATCCTTTGCTCAAACAGCTCGCCAACCGAGCTCTGATACCATCTGTCATGCCCCCGTAACTTTTTTTGTTCAACGGGGAGTGCGGCACCACCTTTTGCCGGGTTCGGGCAAATGTGGACTACGCCTCACAAACTTCCAACACCAATTTATCCCGTATAATTAGTGTTATCTTCATAACCGATTTATCAACATATAATTAACATCAATATAATTCCAATTATATTTGTTAACTTATAATTTCGTTCAGCATAAATTCATAAACCGCAGCAATAATCAAACCAACACATACGAACACAATGCATAATGGGAGGGCCGACCCCAAACCGAGGTACGCCCCAAAACAGGTTTATTATTTTACCAAACTGCCATTTTACAAATTGCGTGAGCCCACGGCCTCACGGCTTTTACAACAGGCCCGCGGCCAGATAACAGTCACCGATTTATTTGCAACGTCATGCGCATCGCATACGCTTTCTCGCTGTCAATATGGGCTATGAATCCCGCAGTTCGCAACTGCGTTTTCTTTGATCTGTACAACACCACGTACAGACTCCTTGTTCAACCGAATCACCTTCGCAAGGCGATCTTATTTATACACTGATCTGCGTCTCTGTTATAAGCGGCAACCACGCTGATCACCCAATGCTTACCCAAATCTGCTCTCCGACCGTGTGTCCAACTCCAAGAGCACCGCGTACTCTCTTTTAACCGAGCCAACGCTTCAAAGGTTATACCACAAGGCAACAGCCTTACTTCATGCCCCGGTCATGCCACCTTCCGTTTGTGAATGGGTCCCAACCGGGCCACCAATACGTTCACCGAAACTGCAGTCCACCGTGCATCCAACCCTCCTCGACCGGATCTGTTTTACCGCATCCGCAAACCTGATTTATGCGAGTCTTTTATCCATCGTTTACATAACTAATGCGCATTACCCTTGGAGACTTTCGCACTACATCGTGCCACTATGCGAAGATCCTTTAGAGCGAAGATGTTCAACAAAGATTGTTAATGAGGAATGAGCCTCCTCTCATCCCGTATATATACGCTCCCTTCGTCCATGTTCCAAGGCCATATATTTTAAAGCCGACATGAAAAGGCTCACGTATAATTTTCATTTGAATTGTTTTAATGCACCGCCATACCTTTATGTCCATAAAGTATGTCGGTTTGTCCACATACGCCCTTCATATGGTTTGTCATGCCCATATTAATTCACGTATGTGCTCCTTATATTATTTTAATTCTCCCACATAATATAAGTTTCATTCATGGGTCATATTTTAATAACACCATACGTATGCTCCATACATGTCTTCTTTTAATCCACGTAATTCAAATGAATCTCCATTCATTCTCTCTCCACCCATACATTATCTCTCCATCCATTATCCTCCATACGTTCTTCTTTTAATCCATGTAATTCATTTATAATGAATCTCCATTCATTCTCTATCCACCCATACATTATCTCTCTTTATATTATATTAATTATTCCACCCATATATATGTGTATTTAATCCCATATAACATAAGTCTCGGTTGTGTGTTATATTAACACCATACATGCCTTCTTCACGTTTTAATGGCTGCCCCATTAACGCATCCATAAGCCCATGTATAATTACATGTGTCACATCTTTCGTTATGTCGCCCACATGATTTGTTCGTTCGGTCGGGCGTTCGGGCGGGTGGGCGCACTACCGTGTCGCCCAACGCCATCGTTCAATTAACCACCCACTTGCCCAACCTCATATTCGATCAGGCGCCCATTGCATGGTTCGCCCTGCTGCCCGTATGCCACCTCTGTCGCACCAGTAAACTATTTTCATGTGTCAAGTCTTCGAATGGTTCGTCAAGTAGGAGGTCGTTCACCCATCGTTCGGGTCGTCCGCCCGTACACGGAGCGCCCGGGTCCTCAGGGCATTACAGACAGCAAAAGGAATATTAATGTGGAGTTGTTACATAAACAACACGTTTATTGTGAGTGACTTTTAAATTGAAATTAAATCACTCCGTTTCACAAACTTATCCACAATCCATGAATAAAAACCACATTTGATAAATCACCTTCAATAAAATAAAGAGGCATTACATCTTTGACCAGAGCTAAATTAAGAAACTGAAAAATTATTTGAGTCTTTCATATTTTTTTTTGGTTAAATCATGTATACGATAATGAATATAGCATGACAGAAAATATTAATTATTATGGGCATAAATACTATTTTTATAGGTATTAATTAGAAAAATTATAAAAAAATTAAAATTAAATATTAATTTTATTTTACATTTTTATATGTGCTTCGCCCTGAAACAGTAAGACCATTCACAGAAATCAATGAATGCATTGTTTTTAATAAGTAGGGTTGACATTAGAATTCGTTATTTATAGGGTTATGTTAAATTAATTATGTAATTTGAATATAGGTAAATTTAATTACAATACAAAAATTATATAAATTAAATGGTTAATGAATGTTTATAAATATCATTTTATAATAAGTATCAAAATATTTATTTCATTATATATTTAAAATTGTTAAAATTAACTGAACTTTAAATTTATTATTATTATTATTGAAAAATATATATATATAAGTTAAATCATATGTATATTTGAAATAAAAAAGAAAGTGTGGCTAAAATTATAGAGATTCAACTCTATAAATAGGTTTTATAACAATATCATGGCTAACACTATACTTATCAATACCACATTCCCATAAAACCAAACCTTATTTCATATCCCACATATTCTTTTTTTTTCTACGTTAAGACTAACCTAAGTACCCACGGGGGATTTGAACCGGTGACCTATCGCAAGGAGTGCCTTAACAGCCCACCCATTCACCGTCAATCCAAAGCCCCGTGAGCCATATCCCACATATTCATAGTTATAAAAATTAAAATTAAAAAAACATAATTATTTTGAAAAAAATTAAAGTTTATATTTATTATTAAACAATATTGTAAAATATTTTACTATCTAATTAATAATTACTATTATATTAACAATTAAACTAAATTAAATTAAATGTTTTAGAAATGTTTTAAAATCTAATAAATAAAAACCAACTAATCATTTCACTTATTCTTATCCATTAAATTCTATAATATTTTCAAAATCTATCATCAACATAAAAAAACCGCTTCGAAAATAGTCTGTCACATCGTTGAAACATGTTTTGTTTTAAAAATCGGCCTCTGCTTTCTCGGCACCGGTGGATCACACATACCCTGGATTATTTAAAGTACTTTTATTCAGAATTAAAACCAGAAAAAGAATGATATTTCATCGCAATAATATTTAAACTACTACTTTTATTCATAATTAAAACTATTTCATCGCAATCACCGGTACAGTTTGATGCAAACAAAACATTTGAAAACTGAGTTTTCCAGTTCATAGCAATTTTTTTTTTTTTTTCAAATTGATAAAGGAACCATCTGTGATTCTACTCTCGGAGTCTTTAAAAACACGGTGAAATCACCACCATGGCCCTTCAACATGGTTTCGGTTTTCATTACCTATCCTTCAATTGAATATATATATTTCTGAAATCTGCTAAGATTTTGTAGGGACACTGCAATGTTCCCCATCAGCTGATATTTGGGATGAATGAGTTCCGTTAACTAACGAGGTAGAATTCTCTAATGGGGAATTCGACGAGTCAGACACAAGCATCTTTAATTAGAATAATTTTCCATTCCACGAATGAATAAAGGCCAAACAACTTACTGTTGTAGAAATAATGTCGTTTGAGACCAGTGCGATTCCAATGGAGGATGTAATTCTTCCTCTAATTTCAAGGAATCTGTTGTCAAGAATAGGAAGGAGGGCGAAGTTTTACAGAGGGATTGATGACAAGAAATTGTGTGGAGTAGAGGATTGCTTTCTAAGTATTATGATTTAGTTAAATTAGATTATATTGGAGATATCAACCTTAAATAATTGGAGGGAGATTCAATTAAATTCAACAAAATTAGATTAAATGAAACTGAACTAAGACATTTGGATAGATTGTTTTGACACTTACCAGGCTGTTGGAATTATATTCTCCAAGACTCCCATTTAATTACAATAAAAAATTTAAATCAGTATTATGTATAGTTAAATTAAGATTACATTGGAGACATCAACATTTGAATGACTAGATTAAATTGAACTCAACAAAACTGGACTAACTAAAACAGAACTAGGACAGTTGGATGGACTGTTTTGACACCTAACAAATGGTTAGAATTAAATTCTCCAATCCTCCCCTTAATTACAATCATATAAAAAATTAAACTAAAATGGCTTAAATTTTTAGAAAATGACTTCAACTAGATTTATTTTTCTTATTTTCTTCTTCTACATCCTATAGTCTCTTTTTTCTTCTTATTGTATTCTTCAAACCTTAACTTTTTCATTTGTCTGTAAGTGTAGGTCTTCCATTGTTTCACATTGTTTCACATTGTCTAATCATGTTTTCGACCTCTTAAAAAGATGTCTTAATAATTAATATTATTAATATTAGAGTAAGAAGAAGGTAACGCTTATCCTTATTCCTGCTAAGACAGTAAACTGCTTATTTTTCTCGCCCACACAACTATAATGTTGTCTTGTACACGGTTTAGTCGTAATCGTGCATAATCTATGATGGAGAGAATGATATGACACCTGAGTGAAAGATGCCCTGCAACACGTCTCTCATACTCGACCTTCGCTGGTAATAGTATTGGAAGTGTTTAGTTACTACGTCAAGGTTAGTTGATTACTTACCGCATGGATGTTGGAATTTAATTCCAATTGCAAACAATGAACAGTTGGACAAAAATCTGATTTCCCGTAAATGCTCCAGCCTGTTCGATGCCGCAAAGTCACTGCTGATATTTTGCACATTGATGTGCATTAAATTCATAGAATCTGATCTTCAGCAGTTATCTGGAAGCCGCAAAAATATTCTAATATTTTTGCACTTTAAATCAGCATTAAATGTGCAGAAATAAATTCCCCTGCAACCGACTTATTTCCACCGAGAAAATCATCACCGCCTCTTCTGCAATAAATACAAAGATAAACATCAACAGATATTTTGTTTAGTTTATTATTAAACTCAGATATTTGTTTTGTTATATATACATCAAGCAACAGTGAGATCAGGTAGATTAATCAAGCAGAAAAGAACAGCAATTCTGTTTCTCTGAGTGTGTGGCAACAGTGTTAATCTCTCTGCAATACAGCACAGCAGTGCTGAAATGTAATTTCTATGTTTTTAAGAAAGAATGTGCAGTAGCATAGCTCACATGAATGAAGTTCTATGCACAACAGTGCTGAGATAGAGTTGTTGTAACACAGTGCTGAGACAGAGTGCTGAAACAACAGTGCAGACACAGCAGTGTCAATTTGCAAGTATACACAGGTTGAAGTGCCTCTGAAGCATGCATGTTGAAATCCCTCTGTTAAGAGGTAGATGTTATTTGTGTGGAACAAAAGCATTCCTTGGTGAATCCCTCTGCTAAGAGGAAGATGCTCTTAAGCATAGATTTGTGGAACTGAAGTGTTCCACTTGTATCAGTTGGTTTACTGTATCAAGTTGTTTTCTGTTTATGAATACAAGTTTACTGTTTTGCTGATTTTCAGTTGCTGTTACACCAAGTGTCAAAAACACTTTGATTTTACTCTGCAAGTCTATTAGTGATTTGATGCCCGTTGCTTTAATTACTGTTACACAAAGCGTCAATTTTCTTAAAGTGACTTAGCGTCAAAAAACAGTTTTCTGTTTTTCTATGTTAACAAAAACAGAGTATTTTTCCTGTTGCTGCAACACCAGAATCCTGTTGCTGCAACACCAAGTCCAGAAAACGAAATTTTCAGTTTTCTGTGTAAAAACAGAGCAGTTTTGTGTTGTTTGTTTGTTAAGGAGTTTAGCAGAAAATTCCATCATATCAGAGCGTTGTTCTCTGGTCTTTTGTGTTTGAAATCACCATAAAATTCCAACATGGTATCAGAGCTAGTCCAGGCTCTTTGAAGGCGTCAAAGAAGCTGAAGGAAGATTTCTTGCTGCAACAGCTTCTCCAGCAGAGTGAAGACACAGTCAAGAAAGGATCCAAGGTATTTCTCAGTTATTTATACAGCCAGTTATTTAAATACTAGACTATATTTGAAGCATAGTTTAAAGTGCAAGGAGTGGCCAGTGTCAGCACTAGCATGGGTATGTTTAATACTCAGCTCCCACTATTGAATGGGAAAAACTATGACTATTGGGCAATAGTTATGAGAGCCCTGTTTACCTCACAAGATTTACAGCAATTTGTTGAGGATGGTTTTGAAGAACTAGTAGATAAAAATGAGTTTAATAGCTTAACTCAAGCAGAGAAAGAGCTGTTGAAGAGCTATAAGAAGAAGGATTCTTTGGCCCTCTACTTCTTGTATCAAGCAGTGGATGAGAGTGTGTTTCCAAGGATAGCAGCAACTAAGACATCCAAAGAAGCATGGGAAACTCTCAAGACAGCCTATCAAGGCATGGATAAAGTAAAGACAGTAAAACCTCAGTTCATTGAGGAGGAAGCTTATGATGAAAGCTTAGAGAAAACAGTGAATGATAAAAACTGTTTGTCTCGTGATGAAGATGATGAGGAGATGGCTGAAATGCATCTCCAAACAGTAGCGCCAACACAAGGGCAGCAAGTCGCACCCTTGAGGAGAATTGAATGTGCTTCTCCAAGCACATCACAAGAAGCAACAAATGAAGGTACAGATTCTTTGTTTGCTTTATCTAGTCATGTTGATGACTCTGTTCATTTCAAAAATGCAGTTGAAGATAGGAAATGGACAAAACCCATGAATGGGAGAAAGGAATTGAAGTTCCTTAAAGATCTGTTTAAAGAATATGGAGTTCGATATGTAACTCTTGCCAAGATGGCTGAGATGGGCTTTACTGCCAACACCCTTGTCAATATGACAGAGGAAGAGATTGAAGATTTGATGAAGACCTTGGTAGAACTCTATCAGATGGATCTTCCTATAGGGAAGAGATATGAAACTACATCTGCCATGAGAGCAGAGAAGGAGCAAGTTGCTGACATTCTGACCAAACCATTGGATCAGGAAAGTTTCGAATTTTTGATGAAGTGTCTGGGTATGACTAATAACCCAGCAGTTGAAATTAAGGGGGAGTGTTGGAATTTAATTCCAACTGCAAACAATGAACAACTGGACAGAAATCTGATTTCCCGTAAATGTTCCAGCCTGTTCGATGCTGCAAAGTCACTGCTGATATTTTGCACATTGATGTGCATTAAATTCATAGAATCTGATCTTCAGCAGTTATCTGGAAGCCGCAAAATCTTTTGATATTTTTGCACTTTAAATCAGCATTAAATGTGCAGAAATAAATTCCCCTACAACCGACTTATGTCCACCGAGAAAATCATCACCGCCTCTTCTGCAATAAATACAAAGATAAACATCAGCAAATATCTTCTTTAGTTTATTATTAAACTCAGATATTTGTTTTGTTATATATACATCAAGAAACAGTGAGATCAGATAGATTAATCAAGCAGAAAATAACAGCAGTTCTGTTTCTCTGAGTGTGTGGCAACAATGTTAATCTCTCTGCAATACAGCACAACAGTGCTGAAATGTAATTTATGTGTTTTTGAGAAAGAATGTGCAACAACATAGCTCACATGAATGAAGTTCTATGCACAGCAGTGCTGAGATAGAGTTGTTGTAACCCAGTGCTGAGACAGAGTGCTGAAACAGCAGTGCAGACACAACAGTGTCAATTTGCAGGTATACACAGATTGAAGTGCCTCTGAAGCAGGCATGTTGAAATCCCTATGTTAAGAGGTAGATGTTATTTGTGTGGAACAAAAGCATTCCTTGGTGAATCCCTCTGCGAAGAAGAAGATGCTCTTAAGCATATATTTGTGGAACTGAAGTGTTCCTATTGTATCAGTTGGTTTACTGTATCAAGTTGTTTTCTGTTTATGAATAAAAGTTTACTATTTTGCTAATTTTCAGTTGCTGTTACACCAAGTGTCAAAAACACTTTGATTTTACTCTACAAGTCTATTAGTGATTTGACGCCCCTTGCTTTAGTTGTTGTTACACAAAGCGTCAATTTTCTTAAAGTGACTTAGCGTCAAAAAACAGTTTTCTGTTTTTCTGTGTTAACAAAAACATAGTATTTTTCCTGTTGCTGCAACACCAGAATCCTGTTGTTGCAACACCAAGTCCAGAAAACGAAATTTTCAGTTTTCTGTGTAAAACAGAGCAATTTTGTGTTGTCTGTTTGTTAAGGAGTTTAGCAGAAAATTCCATCATATCAGAGCGTTGTTCTTTGGTCTTTTGTGTTTGAAATCACCATAAAATTCCAACAGTGGATTTATATCTTACTATGCATGTAATATAAATCCATCTTTACATAGCTGCCAACCATTGAAACAACTACTTGTAATAAGTGACAAATATAATTCACTTTATGAACCCTAACATGCTGGCTACTCATGCTAAAATATTATATTTGTTAATTGCATGTTCAATGATATGAATTAGTCATATCGATTAGTTGTTTTGCCCAACGTACCAAATATTCACAGGAAGCACAATTTATCCCGTCAATATACAAGGGACGTACTCAAATAAACGCCACCGAACGTAAGGATTGTATTAAGGTTTATTTCTTTCTTTGAGAGGAGAGAGATTATCTTGTTTGCCATCCCGCCATGTACTACCCATGCATCAATCAAGAAAATTAGTAATATGATGCTTGGAGTAACGCATAATTTTAGCTTGAGTGTTACGGAACACGGTGGGGAGGGATGTTTAGCAAAATAAAAGCTTGGTCGAAAAGAGTGAATTTATTCAACTCTTAATTTAATCATTTAATCTTTTATAATAAAAAAAACTTAAAATAAATTATTGATTCATAAAAACCCTCGTTACGTTGGATTCTCCTTTTAAAAAATCCTAATTGATCCGAATTTCCCTGGGTAGAGAGAAAGGATTATGAATTTCAATTTCTTAAATTTCCTAATAAATTTTGGTGTTATTTTTCTGCAGACGGATTGGCCCATAGGGCCGAAAGGTTTGAACTTCACGCTCCGTTACCATTTGATTTTTTGCCTATGATAGATGATCATGCGTAACTAGATAAGGTTTAAATTCCATTAGTGGTTGGCATTTAAAAAAAAAAATGTCGGCGTAGAGGAGTCAGGGCAACTAATGAATTAAGGAAAGGATGTTGGAACCAACACTGTTACTATAATATCCACACTTTTAAAGCTCGTCGTCCCCTTCCCTTGTTATAGCTTTTAGAAACATAATAGGAAAGGCTTGTTTTTTTTGGATTTCTGATACTATTATTACATGACATCTGGAGTTGATTTACACATGACATGAAACTTTGATTACATGACATCTGGAATTGATTTACACATGATATGAAACTTTCTTAATTATATAAATGAGTCATGATGAGTAAAAATATTAAAAGGATATTAACATGGTGGAAAAATATTGATTTACACATGACATGAAACTTTCTTAATTATATAGATAAACCATGATAAGTAAATATTAGAAGGATACTAACATGGTGAAAAAATATGGGAATAAAGTTTAAGTCAAGTAGGTGACACCATGAGGATGGTATTATAAATTGTACGACGATGTAGGTCTTCCATTGTTCCACTTTGTCCTCTTCCATTGTTCGACTTTGTCTAATCATATCGTGGACTTCTTAAAAAAATGTATTGTATGTGGGTTGTGGCCACATATTATCCTGTAGTGCACTTTTGATCATCAATTTACTACAACACAAGATGAGAAGAAAGTTTTACCTCTTCAAAACTTCAATACCTTAAAATTTATTGATGTGTTCACCATGCATTCTCTATTCAACATTCGTATCTACAACTTCTATGTTGACTTCATCTAGATATGGTGTTTCAAGCTATGCTTCAAGGAAATTAATTCTTCTTCATAATCGTCATGTTTACCTGCCCATTGGAAAGTGATCATCAATTTGCTGTAACATAAGATGCGAAGAAAGTTTTACCTCTTCAAAACTCTAATACCTTAAAATTTTATTGATGTGTTCATCATGCATGTTGTCTTCAACATTCATATCTGCAACTTCTATGTTGACCTCATCTAGATATGGTGTTGCAAGTCATGCTTCAATGAAATTTAACTCTTTTTCATAATCATGATGTTTACCTGCGGATTGAAAAGTGATGCTAAGTGTAACAACATCTGTAGGACCACATAGATTCTGTTATTTTTTCTCTATAATGAGAGCTTCCTTCTGTTGCACTTCCAACTCTACTTCTACCTTTGTCTTTGTTTTCTCTTTGTGGACTTCCTTCTTTTCCTCTACCTCTATCTCTATCTTTGTCTCTGTATTTTCCACTTTTGTACTAGCTTGTGTTGCTGCAGACAAGTTGTCTCCCACTTCATTTTCAAATTGAAGTGTGATTATCTCACCAAATAGCATCATGTCAATATGATGTTTTTGTTGCATCATCTTCAACCACTCATCTTTAGTAAACAAATCTTCATCAAAGTTTACTTCGGCAATATTAATTGCTCGATTTACCACATTATTGATTGCTCCAATGACACTACTATTCTCAATAATTATTGTTGCCCGATTCACCAAATTGTCATCAACAAGCTTTGTTTTCTAGATTCACCAAATTTATGTCCACTTATGGTTGCACAAATGACAAGAATCTACGTGCTCCTTCTATTCTTCTTCTGTAAATTATTCATAGACATCATCCACTTGTTGCTGAGCATAGTGGGATTATGTCTATGAAGAATTGATCATATTTTCCCTGGGTGGAGAGAAATGATTATGAATTTCAATTTCTTAAATTTCCTAATAAATTTTGGCGTTATTTTTCTACAGAGGTGGATTGGCCCATAGGGCCGAAAGGTTTGAACTTGACACTCCATTACCATTTAATTTGTTGCCTGTAATAGATGATCATGCGTACCTAGATAAGGTTTAAATTCCACCACTGGTTGGCTTTTAAAAAAATTGCCGGCATAAAGGAAAGTGTGGGCGAGCTACTGTTTTTTTAGTCAGGGAAACTAATGAATTAAGGAAAGGATGTTGAAACCAACATTATTGCTATAATATCCACACTTTTAAAGCTTGCTTTCACCTTCACCTTAGCCTGTTATAGCTTTTAGAAACATAATCAGAAATACTTGTTCTTTTTGGAGTTCTGATACTATTACTACATGACATCTGGAATTGATTTACACATGACATGAAACTTTCTTAATTATATAGATGAACCATGATAAGTAAATATTAGTAGGATACTAAAATGGCAGAAAAATATGGGGATAAAGTTTATGTCATGCCGGTGACACCATGAGGATGGTATTAGAAGTTGTACGACGATGTAGGTCTTCCATTGTTCCACGTTGTTTAATCATGTCTTGGACTTCTTAAAAAAATGTATTGTATGTGGTTGTCGCTACATATTATCTTATAGTGCACTTTTGATCATCAATTTGCTGCAACATAAGATGAAAAGATAGTTTTACCTCTTCAGAACTTCAATACGTTGAAATTTTATTGATGTGTTATCCATCCACGCTGTATTCAACATTCATATCTACAACTTCTATGTTGACTTCATCTATATATGGCGTTTCAAGCCATGCTTCAAGGAAATTTAACTATTCTTCATAATCGTCATGTTTACCTGCGCATTGGAAAGTGATCATCAATTTGCTGCAACATAAGATGTGAAGAAAGTTTTACCTCTTAAAAAATCCAATACCTTAAAATTTTATTGATGTGTTCATCATGCATGTTGTCTTCAGCATTCATATATGCAACTTCTATGTTCACCTCATCTAGATATGGCATTGCAAACCATGCTTCAATGAAATTTAACTCTTCTTCATAATCGTCATGTTTACCTGCGCATTGGAAAGTGATGCTAAGTGTGATGCCTCCCACTTCGTTTTCAAATTCAAATGGAATTATCTCACCAAATAACATCATGTCAATATGATGGTTTTGTTGCATCATCTTCAACCACTCATCTTTAGTCAACAAATCTTCATCAAAGTTTACTTCGGCAATATTAATTTCTCGAATTACCATAGTATTGATGGCTCCAATGGCAACTTCACTATACTCAACAAGCATTGTTGCTCGATTTAGCAAATTGTCATCAACAAGCTTTGTTACTATATTCATCAAATTTATGTCCACTTGTGGTTGTGCAAATGACAAGAATCTACGTGCTCCTTATCTTCTTCTTCTGCAAATTCACTAGAGACATCATCTACTTGTTGCTAAGCATAGTGGGACGATGTCTCTAAAGAATTAATCCTAATTTCCCTCAGTGGAGAGAAGTGATTATGAATTTCAATTTCTTATATTTCTTAATAAATTTTGGGGTTATTTTTCTGCAGAGACAGATTGGCCCATAGGGCCGAAAGGTTTGAATTTGACGCTCTGTTACCATTTGATCTGCTGCTTGTGATAGATGATCATGTGTACCTAGATAATGTTTAAATGCCATTAGTGGTTGGCGTTTGAAAAAAAATGTCGGTGTAGAGGTAAGTGTGGGCGAGCTATCATTTTTTTAGTCAAGGCGATTAATGAATTAAGGAAAGGACGCTGAAACCAACATTGTTGCTATAATATCCACACTTTTGAAGCTCGCCTATGCCTATTATACCTTTTAGAAACATAATAAAAAAGGCTTGGTTTTTTTGGATTTCTGATACTATTATTACATGACATCTAGAATTGATTTACACATGACATGAAACTTTCTTAATTATATAGATGAACCATGATAAGTAAATATTAGTAGGATACTAAAATGGTGGAAAAATATGGGGATAAAGTTTATGTCATGCAAGTGACACCATGAGGATGGTATTATAAATTGTATGACGGTGTAGGTCTTCCATTATTGCACGTTGTCTAATCATGTCTTGGACTTCTCAAAAAAATGTATTGTATGTGGGTTGTTGCCACATATTATTGTGTAGTACACTTTTGATCATCAATTTGCTGCAACATAAGATGAGAAGAAAGTTTTACCTCTTCAAAACCTCAATACCTTAAAATTTTATTGATGTGTTCACCAAGCATGTTGTATTCAACATTTGTATCTACAACTTCTATGTTAACTTCATATAGATATGGCGTTGCAAGCCATGTTTCAAGGAAATTTAACTCTTCTTCATAATCGTCATGTTTACCTGTGCATTGGAAAGTGATCACCAATTTGCTGCAACATAAGATGCGAAGAAAGTTTTACCTCTTCAAAACTCCAATACCTTAAAATTTTATTGATGTGTTCTTCATGCATGTTGTCTTCAACATTCATATCTGCAAATTCTATGTTGACCTCATGTAGATATGGCATTGCAAGCAATGCTTCAATGAAATTTAACTATTCTTCATAATCGTCATGTTTACCTGCGCATTGGAAAGTGATGCTAAGTGTAAAAACATCTACAGAACCACATAGGTTCTGTTATTTTTTCCTTACAATGAGAGCTTCTTTCTATTGTACTTCCAACTCTACTTCTACCTTCGTCTTTGTTTTCTCTTTGTGGGCTTCCCTCTTTTCCTCTACCCCTACTTCTATCTTTGTCTCTGTATTTTCCACTTTTTCACTAGCTTGTGTTGCTACACACAAGTTGTCTCCCACTTCATTTTCAAATTCAAGTGGAATTATCTCACCATATAACATCATGTCAATATGATGTTTTTGTTGCATCATCTTCGACCACTCATCTTTAGTCAACAAATCTTCATCAAAGTTTATGTCGTAAATATTAATTTCTCGATTTACCATAGTATTGATTGCTCCAATGGAAACTTCACTATACTCAAAAAGCATTGTTACCCGATTCACCAAATTTATGTCCACTTGTGGTTGTGAAAATGAGAAAAATCTACGTGCTCCTTCTCTTCTTCTTCTACAAATTATTCAGAGACATCATCCACTTGTTGCTGAGCATAGTGGGATGATGTCTCTAAAGAATTTATCCTAACTACCCTGGGTGGAGAGAAATGATTATGAATTTCAATTTCTTAAATTTCCTAATAAATTTTGGGGTTATTTTTCTGCAGAGGCAGATTGGCCCATAGGGCTGAAATTTTTGAACTTGACGCTCCGTTACTATTTGATTTGCTGCCTATGATAGATGATCATGTGTACCTAGATAAGGTTTAAATGCCATCAATGGTTGGTGTTCAAAAAGAAAAATGCCGGCATAGAGGAAACTGTGGGCGAGATTCCGTTTTTTTAGTTAGGGAAACTAATGAATTAAGGAAAGGATGCTGAAACCAAAATTGTTGCTATAATATCCACACTTTTATAGCTCACCTTCACCTTCATCTTCACCTATTATAGCTTTTAGAAACATAATGGGAAAGGCTTGTCTTTTTAGGATTTCTGATATTATTATTACATAACATATGGAATTGATTTACACATGACATGAAACTTTCCTAGTTATATTGATGAACCATGATAAGTAAATATTAGTAGGATACTAACATGGTGGAAAGATATGGGGATAAAGTTTATGTCATGCAGGTGGCACCATCAGGATGGTATTATAAATTGTACAATGATGTAGGTCTTCCATTATTCCACGTTGTCTAATCATGTCCTAGACTTCTTAAAAAAATGTATTGTATGTGGGTTGTGGCCACATATTATCCTGTAGTGCAATTTTGATCATCAATTTGCTGCAACATAAGATGAGAAGAAAGCTTTACCTCTTCAAAACTTTAATACGTTAAAATTTCATTGATGTGTTCACCATGCATGCTCTATTCAACATTCATTTCTACAACTTCTATGTTGGCTTCATCTAGATATGGCGCTGAAAGCCATGCTTCAACGAAATTTAACTCTTCTTCATAATTGTCATGTTTACGTGCGCATTGGAAAGCGGTCATCAATTTGCTGCAACATAGGATGTGAAGAAAGTTTTACCTGTTCAAAACTCTAATACCTTAAAATTTTGTTGATGTCTTCATCATGCATGTTGTCATAAACATTCATATCTGCAACTTCTATGTTGACCTCATCTAGATATGGCATTGCAAGCCATGCTTCAATGAAATTTAACTCTTCTTCATAGTTGTCATGTTTACCTGTGCATTGGAAAGTGATGCTAAGTGTAAAAACATCTGTAGAACCACATAGGTTCTGTTATTTTTTCTCTACAATTAGAGCTTCGTTCTCTTGCACTTCCAACTCTACTTCTACCTTTGTCTTTGTTTTCTCTTTGTGGACTTCCTTCTTTTCCTCTACCTCTATCTCTATCTTTGTCTATATATTTCCCACTTTTGTGGTAGCTTGTGTTGCTGCAGACAAGTTGTCTCCCACTTCGTTTTCAAATTCAAGTGGAATTATCACACCAAATAACATCATGTCAATATGATGTTTTTGTTGCATCATCTTCAACCACTCATCTTTAGTCAACAAATCTTCATCAAACTTTATGTCGGCAATATTGATTGCTTGATTTACCATAGTATTAATTTCTCCAATGGAAACTTCACTATACTCAACAAGCATTGTTGCCATATTCACCAAATTGTCATCAACAAGTTTTGTTACTAGATTCACGAAATGTATGTCCACTTGTGGTTGTGCAAATGATAAGAATCTGCATGCTCCTTCTCTTCTTCTTCCACAAATTCTTCAGAGACATCATCCACTTGTTGCTGATCATAGTGGGATGATGTCTCTGAAGAATTGATCCTAATTTCCCTAGGTGGAGGGAAAGGATTATGAATTTCAATTTCTTAAATTTCCTAATAAATTTTGGGGTTATTTTTCTGCAGAGGCGCATTGGCCCATAGGGCCGAAAGGTTTGAAGATGACACTCCATTACCATTTGATTTGCTACCTGTGATAGATGATCATGTGTACCTAGATAAGCTTTAAATGCCATCAGTAGTTGGCGTTCAAAAAGAAAAATGTCAGTGTAGAGGAAACTATGGGCGAGATTCCATTTTTTTAGTCAAGGCAACTAATGAATTAAGGAAAGGATGTTGAAACCAACATTGTTGCTATAATATCCACACTTTTATAGCTCACGTTTGCCTGTTATAGCTTTTAGAAACATAATCAGAAAGGCTTGTTTTTTTTGGATTTTTGATACTATTATTACATGATATGTGGAATTGATTTACACATGACATGAAACTTTTTAATTATATAGATGAACCATGATAAGTAAATATTAGTAGGATACTAACATGGTGGAAAAATATGGGGATAAAGTTTATGTCATGTAGGTGACACCATGAGGATGGTATTATAAATTGTACGATGGAGTAGGACTTCCATTGTTCCACATTGTCTAATCATGTCCTGGACTTCTTAAAAAATGTATTGTATGTGGGTTGTGGCCAAATATTATCCTGTAGTGCACTTTTGATCATCAAATTGCTACAACATAAGATGAGAAGAATGTTTTACCTCTTCAAAGCATCAATACCTTAAAATTTTATTGATGTGCTCACCATGCATGCTCTACTCAACATTCGTATCTACAACTTCTATGTTGACTTCTTCTAGATATGGCGTTGCAAGCCATGCTTCAAGGAAATTTAACTCTTCTTTATAGTCATCATGTTTACCTGCGCATTAGAAAGTGATCATCAATTTGCTGCAACATAAGATGTGAAGAAATTTTTACCTCTTCAAAACTCCAATACCTTAAAATTTTATTGATGTGTTCATCATGCATGTTGCCTTCAACATTCATATCTGCAACTTCTATGTTCACCTCATCTAGATATGGCGTCGAAAGCCATTATTCAATGAAATTTAACTCTTCTTCATAATTGTCATGTTTGCCTGCACATTGGGAAGTGACGTTATGTGTAAAAACATCTACAAAACCACAGGTTCTGTTAGTTTTTCTCTACAATGAGAGCTTCCTTCTGTTGCAATTCCAACTCTACTTCTACCTTTGTCTTTGTTTTCTCTTTGGGGACTTCCTTATTTTCCTCTACCTCTACCTCTATCTTTGTCTCTATATTTTCCACTTTTGTACTAGCTTGTGTTGCTATAGACAAGTTGTGTCCCACTTCATTTTCAAATTCAAGTGGAATTATCTCACCAAATAACATCATGTCAATATGATGTTTTGTTTCATCATCTTCAATCACTCATCTTTAGTCAACAAATATTCATCAAAGTTTACGTCGGCAATATTAAATGCTCGATTTACCATAGTATTGATTGCTCCAATGGCAACTTCACTATACTCAACAAGCATTGTTGCTCAATTCACCAAATTGTCATTAACAAGCTTTGTTACTAGATTCACCAAATTTATGTCCACGTATGATTGTGTGAATGACAAGAATCTACGTGCACCTTCTCTTATTCTTTTGCAAATTCTTTAGAGACATCATCCATGTGTGGCTGAGCATAGTGGGATGATGTCTCTGAAGGACTAATCCTAGTTTCCTTGGGTGGAGGAAAATGATTATAAATTTCAATTTCTTAAATTTCCTAATAAATTTTGGGGTTATTTTTTTGCAGAGGCAGATTGGCTCGTAGGGCCGAAAGGTTTGAACTTGACGCTCTGTTACCATTTTATTTTCTTCCTGTGATAAATGCTCATGCATACCTAGATATTTTTTAAATGCCATCAGTGGTTGGCATTTAAAAAGAAAAATGTCGACATAGAGGAAAGTGTGGGCGAGCTACTGTTTTTTTTAGTCAGGGCAACTAATGAATTAAGGATGCTGAAACCAACATTGTCGCTATAATATACACACTTTTAAAGCTCGCCTTCACCTTCACCTTAGCCTGTTATAGCTTTTAGAAACATAATCGAAAAGGCTTGTGTTTTTGGATTTCTCATATTATTGTTACATAACATCTAGAATTGATTTACACATGACATGAAACTTTCTTAACTATATAGATGAACCATGATAAGTAAATATTAGTAGGATACTAACATGGTGGAAAAATATGGGGATAAAGTTTATGTCATGCAGGTGACACCATGAGGATGGTATTATAACTTGTACGATGATGTAGGTCTTCTATTATTCCACGTTGTCTAATCATCTCCTAAACTTCTTAAAAAATGTATTATGTGGGTTGTGGCCACATATTATCATGTAGTGCATTTTTGATCATCAATTTGCTGCAACATAAGATGAGAAGAAAGTTTTACATCTTCAAAACTTCAATAACTTAAAATTTTATTGATGTGTTCACCATGCATGCTCTATTCAACATTCGTATCTACAACTTCTATGTTGACTTCATCTAGATATGGCATTGCAAGCCATGCCTCAAGGAAATTTAACTCTTCTTTATGATTGTCATGTTTACCTGCGCATTGGAAAGCAATTATCAATTTGCTTAAACAGAAGATGTGAAGAAAGTTTTACCTCTTCAAAACTCCAATACCTTATAATTTTATTGATGTGTTCATCATCCATGTGGTCTTCAACATTCATATCTACAACTTCTATGTTGACCTCATCTAGATATGGCGTTGCAAGCCATGCTTCAAAAAAATTTAACTCTTCTTCATAATTGTCATGTTTACCTGCGCATTGGAAGGTGATGCTAAGTGTAAAAACATCAACAAAACCACATAGGTTCCGTTATTTTTTCTCTACAATGAGAGCTTCCTTCTCTTGCACTTCCAACTCTACTTCTAGCTTCATCTTTGTTTCCTCTTTGTGGACTTCCTTCTTTTCCTCTACCTCTATCTCTATCTTTGTCTCTATATTTTCCACTTTTAAAGTAGCTTGTGTTGCTGCAGACAAGTTGTCTCACACTTCGTTTTCAAATTCAAGTGGAATTATCTCACCAAATAACATCATGTCAATATGATGTTTTTGTTGCATCATCTTCAACCACTCATCTTTAGTCAACAATTCTTCATCAAAGTTTATGTTGGCAATATTGATTCCTTGATTTACCATAGTATTAATTGCTCCAATGGGAACTTCGCTATACTCAACAAGCATTGTTGCCATATTCACCAAATTGTCATCAACAAGTTTTGTTACTAGATTCACCAAATTTATGTCCACTTGTGGTTGTGCAAATGACAAGAATATGCATGCTCCTTCTCTTCTTCTTCTGCAAATTTGTCAAATACATTATCCTTCTCATCTTCAACTTCAATGCTCCCCTTAAACCAAAACTTCTTTAAAGGGTATCACATGCTTCATTGGCTATGCTGGCATCTGAAGTGAGGGGAGAATGTTGTCATCCTCATATTCTTTCATATTCTTTTATACATTTTAATGTGAAGGCATCTTATTGCCTCTTCACTTCCAACATTAAATCACTAAAGTGAGACTGAATGGAACTGAACAAAATTGGACTAACTAAAACCGAACTAAGATACCTTGATGAATGGTTTGGATGGTTTTGACAGATAAAAAGTGGCTGAAAATATGTTTGCCAACAATATTTAATGTGCACATCTATTCGGTGTAGTTAGATGACGCCTGTTTCTGCAACTCGGGCTTCACAACTCACCCATTTTCCAAATCGTGCAGTCCATGCATTCCCAGCCTGCACAAGAACGGCTCTAGCTTCATGGTTTTGGATTTTTCCTCCATGATGTGTGCTTTGAAGCTCAATGGCGCCCCTAGATCTAGGGCGTCCTCCCTCTATTGTTTTGGATGATGAAAAAAATCAAACCGAAACGAAATTTGTTTTTCTGGACTGTTATGCATTAGTCCCCTTCTTTGCGCTTAGCACCGAGATTGGAGGAACAACTAAGCTCTGTCTTACTTGACTACGTTTCTCTCCAAAATCTCTTTGGTTTCTTCCAAAATTTTATCTTCCCGATAAGTTGATTATTCTACGATATTTTAATCAATTTTATCTTCCCAATAATTTAATTATTCAACGATATTTTAATCAATTTCTGCAAGCAAATTTCTTGTTGTTGTAGTATCTCCGTGTTCATGTTACTTGTTCTGTTCAACCCAATGGTCAATCATACATTTGAATCAACGATCTGCTCGTCTTTACCTGTAACACCACTACAACATTATGAGTGGGGGTGTGTATATAGAAAATATAGATGCAACTATATATAGCAAGTAATTACGCGTAGAAGAGGAGGGCAGGGAACAGAGAAAACGCGAAAACTACGTTTAAGAGATGACTCTATAATCTGGGCTTTATGGAATGAACCAGACGCCTTAGTTGAATCAGATCTCTGTACATAAGTCTGCCCCAAATGGCTGCGTGTAAAATTGCAGCAGAGGTCAATTACTGACTTTGAAATTATATGATAAAACCTTTGACTCAGTTTTGACGCTCGACTTTCGAAAGTCCAACATGCTCATCGACTTTTACGCCCTGTCACAAAATCCACATGTTGAACGATTCCAAAAACCATCTTAAACTTCATTAATCGCGACGAATAAAATTCCGCCCTTATTTCTATATTAGATATAATAATTAAAGAAGGAGATTTCTTAGAGAAGACCTCTATGATGGAATATGGATCATAATATTTTTTTGTTATTTTTGTGATGTTTGGGTAGTTTTTATTAATTTTTTATACAGGTGGTAAAACTTATCATAACTCAGCCATCTCTAACTAACAAAGAATACAGGCTCATCATTGTTATTCAAGGAAAGGGGCCAAATGCAGGCTCATCATTGTTACTCAAGGAAAGGGAATGGTTTTCACTCACGATGCCTATGAATCTTCATAAGACAAACTTTTAGCCAAATAGTAACAATTTTAAAACATACTCAAAACCTTTTATTAATTTTATTATATTTTAATAAAAATTTTAAATATAAAAACTTAATTTTAATAATTTTCAATTAAATTAAGATTTCTAAATATTAAATATTAGGAGAATGAAATTCTACCGATGTAAGCCCATAAATGTCATAAATTACTTTCATATGATGATTTCTTTTGATTAAATATTAGGAGAATGAAATTCTACCGATGTCCAAGCCCATAAATGTCATAAATTACTTTCATATCGATGCATTTCTTTTGGCCAAACCCTTGAATGGATACTGATTTGTTGGTGTGGTTAATGAATACCTAGAGTCTGTATTTTTACAGAGTTTGGTAATTTAAGATTTTATTTTTGAGAACTCAAAAAGCTATCTAGAATTTTTTTTCAAGATTATTCAATATAGTCATGTCATGCCACTAGAACCATTACCTGATATGCATTCATGTAATGAATTTCATTTATGTAGATATTATTGAGTTTCGTTCATTATTTTTTATATGCAATTTAATGATATTACATGATATGCATTGTGTCATGAATTAGCTATTTTCTTTATAGGAGTTGTCTTTAGAGTAACTTTTTGGATTTTCCAGTGCTAGAATCTGGTGCAAAAATTTGAGGTGAAATCTTGATTTGTGTTATTTAAACTAGTTTTTCACTCTATATATGGATTGAGCACTAGTATGGCACTTGTGCAATTCTACTCTATATATGGATTCAACACCCGTATGGCACTTGGATTGCACAAGATTACCTATCAAGCTTGTGATTTCAATAAATTCCTGCCAGATTTTAGAGAAATTTGACTAGAAAAACCCACCATAAAAGCTTTAAAAAGTCACACTAAGGACAACTCTTTTTTTATATATGCAAATTGATCCATTTACACACCCACTTGTAGCATTTATATTAAAATAGACATTGGCCACACTAAATAATATTAATTTTATTAGGTTAAATTGTTAGTATTTGCCTTAGCTAAGGACTATAACAATTGTGTTTTGATGGTGTATTAGTTTGTCAAGACTTTCTATTAATTTTGATGATTTTCATATCTATAATTAAATTTTTAGGATTTAATTTTTATTTAAGTTTTTTAATTATTAAAATAATTTTATAATGTTTGAAAAAATAATTCCCGAGCTAGAGCATTTTGATGGGACATAATACTTTTTCAAGAGTGGCTTTTATTTGTCCTAGCTTAATAGGGCTTATTTTTTTAGAAACAATGAAAATTTTGGCATGATTTTGATAAAATACTATGGAATTTTTAGGAAACCCAAGTTATATTTTTCAAGCTTCAATTTTTTGTGTTCCCTAAGGGTTTTTGATAGTTTTGAATTCATTTTCACTATCAAAAACACGATTCAGACACTCCTACTATAGACTTAAAGAAAAAAGGACTAGATTTCACATTGTTTGGCTTTCTGAAAGAAATTGATGCCTGTAGATAATGTCATTTTACTTTCTTAATTGTCAAGTAACTCACAAATAATTTTAAAAAGAAAAAAGAATAACTTTGTAAATGATCATTATTTAGGTTAGTGCTCTAATGCTGAAATATGCCTCGTAGATAATGTCTTTTTACTTTATTATTTATCAAATAACTGAAAAATCGTTTTAAAATGAAACAAATTTTTTTTGTAAATGATCAGTGTGTAGATGAGTGTTCTAACGCTGACACTAACACTAAAACTGTTATGCTTGACACTCCTAATGCTCTCCCAGGTCCTTTATGTAGGCTAAGGTGGGGTCATATCTGTAGTAAAGATGATATTAGGAGTTAGCATGGGTAGTTTAGCCAAATATCAAAACAATCAGATGAGGTGGTATCACATATTGGGGAAAAATGGTTTTGTTTTATATATTTACAACCCGATATCAAATGAGATGACACCACATAAGAAACATTTTTTTCTTAATTTTAGTAATATATGATAGGTAAAACATTAATGTTTGTTTAATAAATTGTTTAGGCAAACTAAATTGAAGTAATTAGCTAAATAATTTGTAAATAAAAAAGGGCTATGAGCTCTAAAACTGACACTATATAGTTCATCACTGTCTCTATCTGATATGTTTATAATGGGTGACACTATTACAATCATTGGCTTGTCCCATGGAAATTTGATAATCTACATGCATTCAAGCAAGGTGATATTTAACAATGTGAGTACTCAACTAGAATTTTGGGTTTTGACTAGCCCATGGCCTCATGATCCTCTATTGAAATGATATACAGGGGCATCACAGTTGTATGAAGCTAAAAATCAACCTGAGAAACTATTGTTTCAACTACTTGTTTTATCACTGGCTCTAGTTCTTGATCTCTTAATTGCATCAATTATGATCCAGCATAGGCTTTCTCTATCTTTCCATGTAGATTCTTGTTCACTTCCACCCACATATCCACAAAATTAAGGGAGCCAAAGAAAACAACAAGGAAAGAGCCATGCCAAAGGAAGGGATGCAGAGGAGGAAGGGTCATCATAAAAAATTTGTGAGCCTTTGGAATGATGTGGATAAATATTCACAATAATTGGGACCACGACTAGGTCAAGGATCACCACCACAACACCACCATGGCTGATAAAAAAACCAATAATGGACACAACTATGAAACTACTAGATCCTTGCTCTTTCATGATCTGTTATAGTTGTTGCTTCAATCGATGGATCTTTCTCTAAGCAAGGTGCTAGTGGATCTGTCTTTACCTCCCTTTATGTGAAGTTAGAAATATTAATTATTATATTTAAATTTATATAATGATTAGATTATATTAGATTATCAAGTAATATCAATCGACTCCAACCTCTAATGTTGAAATTAACCCTACACAATATCTAACCTTGCAAATTGAACTATACCACTAATGCATAAATGTTACAATGTATTACAATATTATTCTCAGAGTAATAAATTTTTTTTGCCTCATATAAAATTAAGAATTTTTGGTGCTTCATATGTAGTCCTTTATATGAGTATGGTACCCTCAAGAAAGAGATTTTGTAGGTGCATTTCTTCCTTTGATGCCTTCTTGTTTGATTCAATGGGTGCTTTAAAAAATGCAATACTGACAAAAAAAACATTATCAAGGCTAGGGTTGCAAACAACGTAAAAGGATCGAGATAAGTCATATCACCAGCTGAAGGTCAACCCACTGGTTACCCATTGCTATTGGTTGATCATCAACTCAAAGGCTCTAATAAATAGTCCTCTGCAAATAAAATTTTTAATAGAAACGACAAGTATGGTTATAGTGGTAATGATGATGTTGGTGGTGTTAAGAATTTCTATAGTATTGGATTCCTTGATATTGCTTCATTGGATTCATTGATATTGCTTGACGCATGGGAAGCGGTGATGAAAATTCCATTGGTGTAGTCAGTGAACTTTGGGGGAGGGAAGAGATGAAACGACAGGAATATCTAGAATGAGTGCATAAGAAATATATTTTCATTATCTATTTACTTTGAAAGAAAAATATGTTTTACAATGTGAATGTAGACTTTAGCTCTTTGCATCATAGTGAAAATAACATTTTTTTACAGAGATTTACAGTTAATAGAAATTGGTTTTTTGGTGCCCACCAATTTTCATTCCAAACACTCAAACTTTCAAGCTACAAACTAATATTATCTATCATGAATTGTCTAAAAAAAATACATGCATTCATCTTTTATATAAGGTGAGACGTCAACTATACATTAAAACAAATACATAGCACATATATTTCTTGTACAACAAAACACTTATAGCTACAACAACTCTGGGCAGATATTATCAAACATTTGATTGATAAATGAAATGCAAGGATATGGGAGATTGTACATGGTTTATAAGTTCATTTACCTTGTACACTGTTCATAATTTCATTTACTTCACATTCCTTCAGCGAAAAACCAAAATCTACAATTTGATTTTCCAGTACTTCTAGGTATGATGTGCTATCAATGCATTGAGTTTGGTAGTTGTGATTATTTCCTACACTCCTCCTTAATCAAAATTATTAATATTTGCATTTCCTAAAGACTGTCATACATGGAAATTTTTTTCCCTTTGCCAACAATTTAGTCAAGTTCTCTTCACACTACTATTGTGACTTGCAATGATGTAAAATAATTTCAACATTATTAATAAACTCTCTAATGAAATGATACTTTGTGTTAATGTGCTTGCTTCTTCTGTGAAAAACTAAATTGTCAAACAACAAAACTGTTGAATTGTTGTAACAATCAATTTTATTTTCCATCCCCATTCATGCCATAAATCATTCCAAATTCTTCTCATCCAAATTGCTTGACATGTTTCCCCTCTTGTTGTGACATATTCAGCTTCACCTGTGCCCAGTGAAACTATTGGTTGTTTCTTGGAAGTTCATGAAATGACTCTTGAACCTTAATGGAAAACATAACCTGGTGTGTTGTTTCTATCATTGACACTTCCTTACCAATCACTGTTGCTGAGTCCAACCAACCTAAAATCATTTGTTGTAGCATAAATAAACATCATCTCCTTCAGTTCCATTAACATACCTTAATATTCTTTTGGATGCTTGTCAATGTGTCTCCTTTCATGTCTCCATGAACCTTGAAACCAAAATCACTGCATACACTAAATCGGCCATATTTGCAGTCAATTACATCAAACTACAACCATACCTTTGTATATTATCCGAATTACATTATTGATATAATCTTCCATAATTTCAAACCCATAATTGCTTGAGTTGGCACAGGCTTGTTGTTCTACATTTTGTACCGCTTCAAGATGTACATTACATATTTTGTTTGAGAAATAAAAATGCCATCTTCCATTTTCTTGACTTCTATGTCTACAAAATACTTTAACGATCACAAATCTGTCATTTCAAACTCTCTCTTCATGACTTCTTTGAAATCAACAATGAGGAGGTCATCACTCCATGTGAAAATTAAATCATCTACATATAAAACCATAGTAAAGAGCTTTCCATCACTTTCTTTGATGTATAGTGTCCAGTCACCATCACATTTTCTAAAGCCATCATCCAACAAATATGTATCTATTATGTTATAGCATGTGCGTGGTACTTGTTTTAGTGCATAAAGAGCTTTGTTTAGTCTATACACCTTGTCTTGTATCCCTTGAATCTCATAATCAAGTGGCTGATCCGCACACACTTACTATTTTAACACTTGATTAGAAAAGTTGATTTCATTTCCTTTTGATATACCTTCCATTTATGTTGTGTTGTTATTGCCAAAATTCTCTTCATTGTCTCCATTCTTGCAACTAGAACGAATGTTTCAACATAATCTATTCCATATTTTTACTTTTGTCCCTTAGCTACTAACCTTGCTTTATACCTTTTAATCCTTCATTCAACATTAATTTTGGTCTTATCGACCCACTTCACACATATGTCTTCTTTTCCTTGTGGAAGTTTCACTAAATACCGTTTTTCATTCTTTTCTATTGCCTCTATTTCTTTATCCATTCTTGCTACCCATATTTGTACCTTAATTTCATCTTCACAATTAACTGGATCATCTACATGAGAAAACAAAGCAAATAGAGAATTCAGACCTATGGTACTTTTTTCTCTATTTTTCTCTTAAATATCGCTCAAATCTCTGAATCTTTTTCTTCGCATACTTGCCAAAGATGGATTTGATGTGCCACTTGATGTTGAACTTGGAGAATGTGGAGTTGTTTTTATTTGTTGCACACTTGGAGGGGTATATGCTTGAATGCTCGACATTGTCCTATTTCTTGTTGACGGTGTCACTTTATGACTACTTTTTTGAGCTTGAATATGTATATGAGGAGTCACCATTAAAGAAGCACCTATTTCTACTAATTCCTCTTTGTCTTCTTGTGGTAAATTAGTTGCCACATTAATTATCTTAGATACAAAGTTCCATCCCATGCTTCCTCTTCTATGAACTGTACACCTATGTTGATTATGGTATTTTTGGTTATTGAATTATAAAGATTATATGTCTTGGATTCATCACTACAACAAAAAAATATGCATTCCCCACCTCCCCCCTCCACCCTGCCCTCGTTGTCCAACTTCTTTCTTAGCTCATCTGGGACATGTTCATATGCCACACATCCAAGTACTCTCATGTGAGTGACATTATGTTTTCTTCCAGTCCATGCTTCTTTTGAAATCAAAATCTTCACACTTTTGGTTGTACATATGTTTGTGATGTATGTTGTGCAAGATAATTGTTTAGAAAATGATTTTCGTTTAACATACTCCTATCTGTTTCCATAATTCTTTTGTTTTTCCTTTCTACCACACCATTTTGTTGAGGTGTGTACATTGTTGTGAATTGTTTACGAATTCCATGCTTCATAAAAAAATGTTAATATTCATTTAAGATGTATTCACCACCTATATTAGTTCTCAAAACTTTGATGTAGTGGACTTCTTTTTCAACAAGAGCCTTGAATTGGCAAAAGTGCTCAAACACTTCACCTTTCTACCTTAGAAATTAGACCAATGTCTTTCTTGTGTACTCATTTACGAATGTCAAGAAATAGTAATTTCCACCAATAGACGGGTTCTGCATTGGTCCACATAAATATGAATGAATGATTTTCAAGGGTGCCTTTACCCTTATCAACTTTCCTGCTGGAAATGATTCTCTATGTTGTTTTCTCGAGATGCATCCTTCACATAAATTCTTTGGGGATTCTTTATTAATGGAAATTTCTTTACCATGCATTTCCTGTGTAGCATGTTTAAACCATTAGAGAATATTTCAACCTAAAAGTGCTCATGAAATTTTGTTTAATTTCGTTGTCATAATATGTAAACCAATAAAAATATTTTAAATTTAGAAAGAGGTAGACACCTGTTGGATGCAGAACTATATATTTTAATTATATTTTTGACTTATCTCATATGTTTACTCAAATTTCAAGTGTAGACACTTGTTGGATGTGGAATTAAATTCTACATTCAACGAGTAGCCATTATGCATAATTTTGAGAAGACCCACGTTGATAAAGAAAATGGAGATATTTTTTTAGAAGATCCACTAAATATCTTTTCCTAAAACATCTTTCCTTAAAACATCCAAAGGTCCAAGGATAAGGAAAGGACCCAATGATTTGATTTCTGGGGTGCATCTTCCCTTTATCTAGGGGACCATTGACAAGATTGCTTAGATCTAGAGGAAGCACAAGCTTCATTCCACCTTCCTATCCATAAATACCTTTCAAAGCTCAATAAGATCAATTAAAGACTAGGTGGACCCTAGAAATATGAAAGGATTTTATGTTATCGCACATTACTATGGGATACCCGTGCATTGGAGAAATTGGCCACTACATGAATCAAATGATTCTTGAGCATGTAGTCAACATCAAAGATGGTAGGTCTCACTCATCCGTGTTGGAAAAACATGTGGAGGAGAAGAAACACCATATTTGTACTAAAGAGTCTCAAGTTATTACTACAATTGATCATTTCATCATTGAAAGTTTAGGGAGACCATAGAGATTGACTGAAGGCCTAATACTTTGAATAAAGAGGATGGTTGGAAAATCAATAGTTCTTGGATCCTGTCCTTTCTTCTTAGGGTTTTTCCTTTTGTAGTTGACTTGTTTCCTCTTTTGTTACATTTTTGGCTTAATTCTTTTTTATATTTCCTTTATTATTAATTGTTATATATAAGTAAAATATATATTATTTTTCTTTTTTTATGTTTTTGTTTTATATATATATGAATATTCTGAATTACTTTTGTCTTTCTAGTTACTATTATTCTATCAATTATTTCTAAATAAATTTATATCCTTTAATCTTTACTTTAAACTCCTTATTTCTTCATAATTTACTCCTTTTTTCTACTTGGGACTTGCACTTTATTAATTTTATTTGGTATTCTTCTCTAATGACCCATGTTTTATTATATATCTTTCACATTTCATTAACTATATATATATATAGATTCATTATAGTTTGTTACTTTAACCATTTATTTATTTAAACAAATATTTATATTTATAATATATTTAGATATTTCACTTTTATTATTTCTTGTTCTTAACCATAGGAAAATTTGGTCCAAATCTATATCAAGTGAAGTCTCTGGAGTGACTTTCCACATATTCTATGTGTGGATAATACTTCTTTATGATCATCTAATTCTGTGGATCATATAAATTCTATATTAATCGGTGTCTCTAAGGTGATATAATAACATATGACCTCGGAAACTCATTTTACTATGCCTCTGTGGGGTTTTTCTCTATGGCTAATAGTCCTTGTGGTTTTTTAATATCTTTATCTCTCTTCAGTGGAAAAACATATCTCTTTGTTGTGGCGAAGCATTTCAACCTTAATTTCTGCAGTGACTTTTATATGATATCTCTCTTCGATGGTGAAGTATACCTTCAAACATCTGCAACGATATTTGCATGTTAACTCTCTCCAATGATCATAAATACATTAAATATGATGATCTTCATGGTGGGTACATCTCTGTGCAAAGTCTGCAGCCAATAATATAGCTTTGTGGCATACAATCTCTTTCCACATGCATACATTCCTCTTACCTTTCTCTTACTAAGCTTTATTTACTATAACTAAGTTCCTATCCCCATATCTCTAACTGTTCCTTTAGCAAAGGGAGGCCACGAAAAATTACCCTATAAAGTATCTATGAGTAGATTGAATCTTTATAAAATCATAGAGAAAAGAGTCTGTATGAACATATTGAATCATTAGAAAAATGAAGAGAGGAAAGAGAAAGACGATTTAAGCCAAAATTATCTAAAATTCTTGGAAAAAACCACAAATCATTAGAAAATAAAATAATAACACTTGATACTGAACTTCAAGAAATGAAGTGTAGGATGCAAAAAAATCAAACACAAAAAAAAAAAAAAAAAAAACCAAAAACATTAGTTGAAGAGAATGACACTCTGAGAGATGAATTAAAAATATAAAAGAAAAACTAAATAATAAGTCAACTCAGGATAACAAACACTAAATTAAATATCAAACCCTTAAAAGAATAAATTAACAAACTAATTGAACTAGACCATGGGCTCCACAAAAGTGCCTTGAATTTTACAATTGTTGGTATAGAAGAGAAAGACTATGAGGACACATTAGACATAGTAGACGAACAATTTAAAACCAAATCACAAATTTAGATAGCCTATCTCATAGAAGCAACAAGGGTGGGAAATATAATTGAACATAAGAAGAGACTAATGTAGGTTAAGATAAGTTATAATGACCATAAATTAGATATTATTAGGAACTCTCCAAGCTTAACACATTGATGACCTTATAGCGAAAGACCAACTTGAACTAAGGAAAGATCACTAAAAGGTCAAGGAGACAAGAAATAAAGGGAATGGGAAATCATTAGAAATATGAAATATGTTATTAGAGATAGATCCAAAAATAAGAGTGACAAATAGGAATTAAGACCGCTCTAGATTCTCTTTTGGAACTTTTGTAATTTTCCATGGTGTAAAGGTCCTAGAATAAGTTGGAACTTGAGTGATATTGATCTTATTTTATTAATTGAAACTTGTGAACATGAGGAATCTAGGGACCCACACATTGACAGGTTAATTCTTTGGTCAACTCAGAAAAATAAATATTCCCACAGAGGTGTTGGTGGCATAATTGTTATATAAATATTAAGGTTTTTTCTCACATTCGACTTCATAAAATTGATCCCATTAATCAATACATTTGTTTTGACTTTTTTTATTCTAACAACAATAGTATTATCCTCACAATCCATTATTTTTCTCCTGTCAAGTCTACCAACTATAAGAAACAAAATTGGATAATAATTTCCCCTTCAATGCCTTAGAAAAAAACATCCATAGCCTAGGGAATGAAGGTAATATCCTTTTACTTTGGGACTTCAATTCTAGATCCACTACTAACCATGTTACTATCCAAAGAAATAACCATAGCCTCAACCTCCCTATGGCTAGATGAGGATGGTGACTTAGATAATAGATTCAAAAGAAATTTAAATGAAATTATTATTTTGTACCAAGCTTATCAATATTTGTAGTTCCAAAGACTTGATAATTTGTAATGGAACTAACAAGTGGCCTACCTGTCGCCAAATAAATTTTATTGATGGATTGGGTAGTAGAGTTGTAGATTATGTGATATCTGACACCCATGGTTTTAGTCATATTACAAAATTTGAACTGTTAAATGATCATGAATTTGACTCCAACCACATACCTCTGTCCCTAACTCTCAATATTCTCATGCATACCAACCACATGCAAAATATTTGTGAGAGTCAAATGCACACCCTTGTTGATAGAAGTAACATAGATATCTTCTTAACATATTTAGAGAGGGATTTAGGATCCCTCATATATAATAATAACATTGATCGAATCTACTACAATTTTCCTATGACCCTTTCCACCACCATTAAAATATTCTCTACCAAGGTGTCATATAAAAATAATAATAGAGATTCCAACCCTTGGTATGATAAGGACTATAAAATTTCTAGGAAAGTGATTAAAATTCTCCTGCAAAACTGTTAACATCATAAACATAAAAATGTAAAAATCTCTTATCAAAAGGAAGAAAAGGTCCTATATTTGATAAGAGAACAAGATAATCTTCTTCACCTTTCTAAAGATGAGCCCGGAAAGTTTTGGCGAAATGTACTTTATCACAAAATTAAAGTCAATCATTTGATCCCCTTAGAGAACTAAGATATGTATCTTACGAAGCTTTATGACTCTCCACTCACCATGGATTTGTCTTTAAACACTCCTATAAAGGAGGATATATTTTATTTGGAAGAGGTCGAGTTCAGGATTAAGAGACTCCATAATGGGAAGCTACGAACATTGAAAGGTACGAAGATGAAATCTTCAAAATGGGAAGCTCTATCCTCATCCCTCATATCCACATTCTTCTCAATTTGGCGACAAAGCAGGACTTTTGTAAGCTTTGGAAGCAAAGCCCTATTGTGTCTATCTTTAAAAGTGGGGATAAAATTTTTTCCTCTAACTATATGATCATTATGATTAGCCATATTTGAGCCAAATTGTATGGACTCAAATTGGAGAAGAAGTTTAGCATCTGGCATGAAATCTGTCATAAAAGAGCTAAAGGGAAAGTTGGTTTTAAAAAAAAAAACACTCAAATATTGATCATCTTGTCATGATTAGGGTCATTTCTGAGTAGTGTCGAAATAATAAAACTAATCTATTTCTTGTTTTATTGAATTTAGACCACCTTTTGATATTGTTCCTTGGGATAAGCTATGGAAAATACTTGAAGAGATAATGGTTCCTCCCAAGTTAAGATCAATGTAATTTGACTCTAGAAGAATGTTGTTACTAAGAATAAAACCAGTGAAGGGTGGTCTATACAAATTAAATGCAATATTTGGGTTAAACAGGGGTGTCCCCTTTCACCTACCCCTTTTGGTATTTACATCGATAAACAAGAAGAGTGTTTGGAACTTGTAGGTTGCAGTAGCCCCAAGCTTGTTAGTATGGTTATTACTCTTCTTTGTGTTGGCTATGTCGTTCTTCTAGCAATAAGCTATGATAATATCATCATGTACCTTAAGATCATCCATGATTAGTGCTCCAAGATGGGTATGATGGTTAATACCGAAAAGACTAAAGTCATTATAATTAATTCCAAAAATATCAACCTTGATAATATCATCTATGATAACAATTACTAGGAGTAGGTTTCTTCCTACAAGTATTTAGGTATTAATATTCATCATCAACTCAACTCGAATTATAACATTGAAAAAATGATTATTGGAGGTTGGAAAGCTTATTATGACCTTGAAAATAATTTTAAGTTAGTTGATCTGTGGATTTGGAGTAAAAAATGGGTTCTCTTTAAGATTCTTGTCACCCTTGTTATTTTATATAGATGTGAGCTTTGACGTTGCATTATATCTAGAGAGACATGGAAGAAAATCAAGATGATTCAAATGAAATTTATAACCTACAACCTCAAGATTAAATGAAATATTCCCTATCCTATCCTCCATATCGAGGCTATATTTTCCCTAGTTGAAAACATGACAATGTTTAGGTACTTGATGTACTAGAAGAAGTTGTCCAACATTGAATTCAAGAGGTTTCAAAAAAATTGTTTTAACTCTAGCCAAAACGTCCACATATATCTCAAGCATGGTTGGCCTAACGATGCCAAGTCTTTGCTCAACCATTGGGGGATAAAGGAGGAGATCATCTTGGGGAATTAAGATAATATTAAAAATACTATTACCTCCAAATTTAAGGATAACTTGTGAGATGATAAGGTGGTAGAGGGGAAAATGAGGCTAAGGTATTACAAGGATGAGACCAATTGAACCCTTTCTAACATAAATTATATCCATGTCTTGACCAATATTAAAAACATAATTAAAATTACAAAGATTAGAACTAATTCTCATGAGCTTCATTGTAATACTGACTGTTAGATTGTCCAAAAAACATGCTAGGACAAAAGAACCTATGACCTTTGTGATACTAAGAGAGTTTAAGACAAAAATAAATTTCTCTTATATTGCATGGCTCTTACTTACATCCATTATAATTTCCAAAACATTTGCCACACATCCAACATCACTGGCTTGTTAAGTCAATAGAACTACAATGAGTTTGAAGCATTTCTTTTCCCTCTTTTTTATCATAGAAATAAAATATTAAATAGTCGCAATTAATCCCTTATTAGATTTGAAGACAACATTGTCTTCGTTTACGTTATCATCACATCATCATATAATCATCATATGCCTTAATTATTAATATTATTATTTATATCCTATTTTTAGTATTTCTTTTATTATTCCTATTTAGTTTAAATATTCCCATACATCATTGTATCTTACCATCTATTTCATATATATTTAGCTAAAAAAAATATTTTAATATTATTTATAATTAGATAAATTATATTCTACATTGTCAAATAATGAAAGAAAAAAAACTTCAAGCACCTTATTTGTTTTGACATTCTAATCTTAACTCGTATCCATTTTCATAATCTTAGCTCGTACTCATTTTCATAACACTCTTGTGATACTCTCGTCATCGTAGAAGCGCTTGAAATAAAAAAGAACCCCAATAATCTCAATGGGCAAGATGAATATAATCTTAGCCACTCATGGAATCATATTATCCATCTCATTTTTCCCTAACCCCTTGGTAACATTTTCTCAATCTCTTCTTCCCCTTAAAATTCCTTTTTTTTTTTAATTTTCCTTTATTTTAATCTTAGCCTCTTTTTCCTCCCCTTCTTCCTATATTTACCTTCTATCGTATTATTACTTTCCTTGT
>APFE031504056.1:27562-64677 GCA_000404065.3 Pinus taeda | reverse complement strand
TGATCGAGTTTTCTAATATATGATGACGATGATGGTGGTGGTGGTTAATGTCCACTGTGATCAAATATTGGTCTATCGGATCTAAAGAAACAAATTATTTATTGTGATTTAAGATTTTATTCATATACTGAAAAAGCTTGGAGAGAAGCCTCCCAATTGTAAAAGGATAGGAAGGTCAGTATTGTAACAAAGATTGTGAAACTGAGATCTAATGTGGTTGTATGCGGGGCACTCTAAGATAACAGGAGTGAAATAAGTTTCAAAGAGGAACTTCTTTTTATCCCACATTAAGAGGTTTGTTGTTTTACAATTATTTTGAAGATCAAAATAAGCTTTCCACCCCCATTAATCCTTTTCTCAATGCTATGGTTCCAGTTGAGCTTGTGATGAATATCAATTCCTAGGTACTTGTAAGAATACACTTCCTCCAAGTTATTATTGTCATACATAAAATTAGCCCTTCTTGGATTTGATAATCATAACTTTTGTTTTGTCAGTGTTAACAATCATACCCATGGTAGAGCAGAAATCCTTAAGACGCAATCATACCCATGGTAGAGCAGAAATCCTTAAGACACTTGAGGAGCAGAAATCCTTAAGACGCTTGAGGTGCTTATCAAGATTAGATGGGCACCTTGCGAAAAGAACAATATCATCAGCGTAGAGAAGAAGGATGACGACTATCCTAGCTAAGATCGTGCCATCACATCCTTCTTCCTCTAAATAGCCTTCAAGCTTATCGAGGAGCAGAAATCCTTAAGACGCTTGAGGTGCTTATCAAGATCAGATGGGCACCTTGTGAAAAGAACAATATCATCAACGTAGAGAAGAAGGATGACGACTATCCTAGCTAAGATCGTGCCATCACATCCTTCTTCCTCTAAATAGCCTTCGAGCTTATCGATGTAAATGCCAAATAAGGTGGGGGGAGAGGGGGCAACCTTGTTTAACTCCGATGTTACACTTAATATCTTTCAACCACCCGTCATTGCTCTTTGGTAAAAGACATCGTGAAATTATAAAATATATCATTCAAATTATACCATTTAATTTAAATACATAATTTTATTATTTAAAAATATGTAAAAAAAAATAAACATAACACAGTTAGAATTAACTATTTTTTTTAATATTTCAATTTTACCCTATCATCAGATATCGGCTTCAGGAAGAATGAGTAAATTTGTCACATCATTTATTTTTTATTATTTTTCTAAAATCTGTACAGGTTTTTCAAAACTCTTATCTTCGCTATTAATATAATTTTCTATAATCTTTTAATCAAACCTCTATATTCCCCATAAATAAAATAATTCTCAAACTTCTATCTACCCCATAAATAAAATGATTCTTTGCCGTTTTAATTAGTTTCTGCGATCTCATGTGTTCGTCATTCTGGTATCTGTTCATCCAATCAACGACCTGCTCATCTTCCTCTGTAAAACATTCATGAGTATGTAACACCGAATCTTGACGAGAACATTATGATAAGCACTATCCTAATTTTCAGCTTCATGTTATTATATGTTTCCATCAAAATCTCTCACATGGATCTACGTTTAGTTATAGAACAACAAATTCCCATTACAAATCATTTAGATTGAGCATGTTATGTGAGGATCCATCCCAACCATTTCTCAAATAATGTGTTGCAAAACATAAAGCTACATTGCGTGTACGTTAGTTATAGAACAACAAATTCCCATTACAAATCATTTAGATTCAGCATGTTATGTGAGGATCCATCACAACCATTTCTCAAATAATGTGTTGCAAAACATAAAGTTACATTGCGTGTTTATTTTATTTATGTTTTAGGCCCAGGAATAAAAAAGCATTCGAATAAATAATTGTTTTTGGCTCAGTTATCGGGACAACGGCAGTAATAACATAAGTCGAAACTAACTACAATCTACCGCCCATGAGTTAGCAAACCTGTTAGTGCTGTCTGAGCGTGCAGCGGGACCAAATTAGATGATGAGTTTGAGGCTCTCTCAAACCTTTTTTTCTTAATAAGTTGGCTAATCTTAACCGGGATAAATCTTTCCTCAGTTGCCCTCTTTGGATATATGTATGATTTACGTTAAATGACTGAAATTTTAGGCCTGGGAATTTCTACTTTTAAGTTTTAACAGTCACATCTGAAGCACCAGCAACTCTTGTAATTCCAACAACTGGTGTGTTAACGCGTTAATCTCTGATGAATTAATCTCGTTAACTGGACACGAACCTCCCTCGCTGGGAAACCTATGGTTTTGACAATTAGAAGGGCCTGAGGGAGCTGCGGGACCCCTAAGGGATTCAAACCATTCATTCTTCATCTTAATAATATTATTATTTATTAGGAAGATTTTCGGCATAAGAAAATTTTTGTTGATGCGTTTTGAACCAATTAGTGTGGTTTATCGAAACGCGTAGACAAAGGTTTTCTTCATGTGATATACGCCGAAACTCTTCTTAATAAATGTTATGAATCACAGAAGCCTCAATTCAACAATATTGTTATTATTTTCAATTTTGTCTCCCTGCAATTTGAATTTCAAATGCAATGGCCTACAATCCCAACTTTCACCAACCATCATGATCACCATCAGCATGGCCACCAACACCAACTGCTAGTTATGCAGAGGTTAATCTCAATTCTATAAATGTGTTAAAACACCTGCACATATGAATCTAGCTAGTAAAGGTTGAATAGCTTTGTAGAGCAAAAATACTAAAAGAAAATCGAAAGAACAAAAGAATGATTCATTAGAAAATAGGTTACAATGCTCATGATATAGCATTACTCGGTGAAGATCCCAAGGTAATGCACCCTAGCGGTGATCAATGAGAAAAATCAACACCTACAATAAGTTCTGGAGAGAACTAGCGAGTTGGGGAGTGAAAGAAGGAGCAAATTAGGGAGTAAATCATGCAGAAGAACTGACAAGTTGTGAAGTTAAAGAAGGAGCAAATCAGGGAGTAAATCATGCAGAAGAACTAACCAGTTGCGGAGTTAAAGAATGAACAAGTGAGGGAGTAAATCATGCAGAAAGAATCTTGCATGTAGTCCCATGCTCTAACTATGTGTCTGCATGTAGGTTTGTAGTATTTCCAACACCCCCCCAACACCACTATGGGGAAAAGTAGAAAATGGGCCCTGGCAACTAAGGGCAAAGGTCACCCAAAATACAGTGAAGCTTGTACTAAAATTGAGGAAAGAGGGAAAACCTCGTGGAAAACACCCCCCTCAAAATACAATGCAATCAAAAGAAAAGAGGAAGAAAAGACAGCTGCTAAGCAACTTGTGTCCTTCACTCCAAGACGATCGCGCAGAGAGCGAAACTTCTGCTTAGTGAAGGTCTTGATGAAGATGTTTGTTGTCTGTTCGACAGAAGGACAGAACTGCGAAACAATGACCCGATCATATACTAAGTCTCTGATGTAGTGCATATGGATCTCTATGTGCTTCATCCACTGCCACTGTACTAGATCCCTGCAAAATTTGAGAGTGCTTTGGTTGTCACACCAAATGACAATGGGCTAGAGGAACTTGATACCCAACTCAGTGAAGAAGTGTTGTAGCCACAGAGCCTGAATGGTAATGTTGACTACTCCTCTATACTCGACCTCAGCTGAAGAGAGAGTAATAGTAGCCTGCTTCTTGCTCGACCAATAGATAGGGTTAGAGCCTAGACTGAGTGAATATCTAGAGGTGGACTTCTGATCAATACTGTCGCCCGCCCAATCAAAATTAGTGAAGCCAAGGAGATGGTGCCTTGCACATATCGGAGGATTTGCTTGGTAGCATTCCAGTGTAGCTCATGCGGCTCCTACATGTATCTGGAAACTGCCCCTATTGCATATGAGAGATCTGGTTTGGAGTGGGTGAGGTACAATAAGCTCCCCACTAGTTGTCAGTAGAGAGTGCTGTCAACTAATGGAGTGTCACCTCCATCATCAAGGCGGACCCTAGACAGAAAAGGGGTCGGCTCTGACTTGTAGTTAGTCATGTAAAATCTCTTGAGGAGACCCCGTGCATACTTAGCCTGAGAGAGTTTGATGCCTATGGCATCCTCGCTGATCTCAAGACCAAGAAAAAAGTGTAATGGACTCATGTTTGTCATCAAGAACCTATCATGCAAGGTCCTCTTGATTGCAACAATGGATGAAACCGAGCTGCCGATGATCAGGAGATCATCCACATACAAAACTAAGATAAGAAGAGAATCATGTGTCCTGAGCATGTAAAAATTCGGATCAGACTTACATCTTTCGAAGTTTTGTGATAAGAGAAAAGAATCCATCTTCACATACCAAGCTCTCGGGGCCTGCTTAAGGCCGTAGAGAGATTTCTTCAGTCTACAGACCAAAGATGAATCCTGAATGAAACCATGTCGCTGCTCCATGTAAATCTCCTCTGATAGGACTCCGTGAAGAAAGGCATTCTTCACATCCATCTGATGTACTTTGCAACCCTAGGCAGCTGCAATGGAAAGTTTAAGGCGTATGGAATCCATCTTTGCTACTGGACCAAAGGTCTCGTCATAATCAATGCCATGCACTTGTTGGAAGCCTTTGGCTACTAGCTATGCTTTTCGTCTGGTGATTTTCCCATCTGCAACACTCTTGGTCTTGTAAACCCATTTGCATCAAAAAAGTTTCCTTCCTGAAGAAAGGGGGACCAGATCCTAGGTTTGGTTATCGTGGAGGGAGTTATACTCATCCTCCATGGCGGACTCCCAAGATGGACGCCCAGCAGCCTCAGCATAAGACTGTGGATCAAAAGACTGAACTAAATGATAATGCCAGGATGGCAATGATTCAGTGGTAATGAGGGCAAGAGGAGGCTCAATAAACTCTGAGCTAGTCGTCTGCAGAATAGAATTATCCCCTACAATACCATTTATAGCAGCCGGGTGGTCTTGTGCATGTATCTCACATAAGCTCCTTGTTCTCTGATTTATGATAGGGGAATTTGATTCACTATTGGAAGCCCGATCTGGGCTTGGATGTGGATCATCATATGCATGCACTGGATTTGTATCTGAAGACTCTGTTGTTGTATCTGCATGTTCTACTGCGGCATCTGCATGCTCTGTATCTGCATCTGAGTGTACTGAGTCATCATCTCGGACATTAGGTAGATAAAAGGTGTCTGCATGCGGCAATTGAGGTGCATGCGAGATAATTTCCTCAAATTTGACACTTCGCTCAATGATGAGCTTGTCCGTAGAGGCAATTAGGAGTCGATATCCCTTCACACCATCAGGTTATCCAACAAAGATGCGCTCAATGCTGTGTGGATCAAGACCTTTCCTCTTTTCAGAGGGGATCCTAGCCCATGTTCGGGAGCCGAAATCATGGAAGTGGGTGACCTCTGGTTTAGTGCCGCTCAAAGCCTCAAACGGGGTCTGATCCTTGACAGATCTATGAGGAGATCTATTCTAGACGTAGTTAGCATAATTAAGTGCTTCAGCCCATAGCTTATGAGGCAGTGAGTTAGCATGCAAAATGCAGAAAGCCATCTCTCTGAGAGATCGGTTCTTTCTCTCAGCAACTCCATTCTGCTGTGGAGTGTATGGAACTGTGTACTGCAACTATATGTTGGACTAAAGCCAAAGGTTCTTAAGTGTTGTGTTAACATATTCCCCCCCATTGTTTGTATGGAGGGCTTTTATCTTTCTCTCTGATTGTGTCTCAACTAGTGCTTTGAAATCTTCAAAGTGTGCAAAAACTTCAGATTTGTTAGTGAGAAGATACGCCCAAGTATACCGTGAGAAATCATTAATAAATGTAAGCACATACCCTGCTTTGTTTATGGAAAGATGAGAAAAAGGCCCCATGAGATCACTATGGATCAGATCTAGAGAAGAGGATGCTCTGTGAGTCTTGCTTGTGTCAAATTTTCTCTAGGATGTTTGCCAAGGACACACCCTTCACAAACTCTGGAGAAACTGATATTTGGCAAGCCTTCCACCATCTCATGCTTGCTTAGCTGCTGCTTATACATGTATTTTAAGTGATTAAACTTCTCATGCCAAAGCCTACTACTATTATCAGCATGTGTAAGCAATAAAGATGATTCAGATTCAATAAATTTAGAAAATGTATATAGTTTGTCTCCATTGTTTACCTCATCGGTTGTAATTTTGGAGCTGGTATGTAGGTCATATTGTTCACTGCATCTGAAATGAATTCTACTCTCTTTCTAGTGCCGGAATGACTGATCTGATAAACTGAAAGTAGGTTTACCGAAAGTTTTGGAACATGAAGCACATCTTCAAAGCTTCCATGTAAAAGTTACTCTACCTTTTCCGATGACCTTAATAGGTGAGTCATCTCCCATGAGGATGGGAGGTCCTTTGCATACATCCAAAGATGAATAGACTTCCTTTGCAGTAGCCATATGATGTGATGCACCAGAATCTATAATCCATACATCATGGGAATAATTAATTGCAACTAAAACATGAAAATTGTTACCTTTCCTATGTGGCGAATCCTCAGTTTTCTTCTTGACGCCTTGAGGGATGTGGTCCCCAAGGTTGTGCTTCTAAAGGATTTCTGCCATTTGGTCAATTTTTTTCTTCATGCAAAAGGATTCTGGATGGAATTCTCTTTGACAGTAGGTGCATCTGTTTCCTTTCTTCCCTTTCTCATTTCTCGAGCCGGAGGAGTCATTTAAGGGCTTGGTGTACCCTTCCTTCTTTGAATGGGAATGCACTTTTCCCTTGTCTTTTTGCTGCTGATTTTTCTGATTTGAATCAGATCTGTGATTTTTATTGTGGCTGCCATCATGCAGAGCAAGTGCATGTGCTTTTGGAGGTTTGATTTTCCCCATGCCAATGAGTTTATCTCGCTCAAAAGTAGGAGACTTCATGAACTCTTTGAGAGAAGGCATAGTGTAGGATTTACCTGTTGCGAGCCTTACTGAATGAAATGTAGACACAAAAACGAAGTATTCTGGTCCAAGCTTTGACATAATAGAGAGAACTTGGCGAATCTCCTCCTTGGATTTGTCAATTCCACAACCCTTGAGTTGCAGCAATAGATCATTATGTTTGGTGAAGAAGTATTGAATTCTATCATAGTTCCGTGGATCCAATGGCAGCAGCTCCACTTTGAGCAGATGTCCTTTCACTTCATCCTATTTCCCGTAGAGTTTTTCATCCTTTTTCCAAATCTCATTGGGAGTATTGCAAGGAGATAGATGAAACTGCAACTCTGGAGAGATGCACATGCATATGGATCCATGGGCCTCATCCATATGGTTGAGGTACTTGGATTTCTCTATGATTGAAGTGGGTTCCACTACTGCAGCCATGGTAATCCTGTACAACCTTTTTTGATGAAGGTATCGAGCCATTTGGTCCTTCCATTCATGACAGTTGTACACTGTTAGGATCGATTCTTTGGGAAACTCCATTTTTCTGTCAATCTTCGATCTCCAAGCTATAATACCTGCAAAATAAAGTATTGGTGTGCCTTTTATCTAGCAACTTGTGGGCTCTGATACCATGTAAATGTGTTAGAAAACTTGCAGAGATGAATCTAGCTAGTAAAGGTTGAATACACAACTTTGCAGAGCAAAAACACTAAAAGAAAATCAAAAGAACAAAAGAATGATTCATTAGAAAATAGGTTACAATGCTCATGATATAGCATTACTGGGTGAAGATCCCAAGGTAATGCATCATAGTGGTGATCAATGAGAAGACACAACACTTACAAAAATGAGCAAATCAGGGAGTAAATCATGCAAAAGAACTAACTAGTGGCGAAGTTAAAGGAGGAACAAATTAGAGAGTAAATCATGCAGAAGAACTAACTAGTTACAAAGTTAAAGGAGGAGTAAATAATCCAAAAATAATTTTGCATGTAGTCCCATGCTCTAACTAAGTGTCTGCATGTAGGTGTGTAGTACTTCCAACACATATCTAGCATGTAGGTGTGTAGTACTTCCAACACATATCTAGTTGCAAAGTTAAAGAAGGAGCAAATCATCCAAAAAGAATCTTGCATGTAGTCCCATACTTTAACTAAGTATATGCATGGAGGTGTGTAGTACTTCCAACACATATCGCTCCAACCTATGTGTAGTACTTCCAACACATATCACTCCAGCCTATACAATTCTTCAATTCACAATAACTGTTCGCAACAATATGAATATCAAATTCAGAAGAAGATAAATAATAAAATGAGTGTGTGTATATAACAAAAATACATGCAACTATATATAGCAAGTAGTTACGTGGACAGGAGGAGGGCAGGGACCAGAGAAAACGCGGAAACGAGGATTAACCGTTGATTCTATTATCTAGCCTTTGGGATTAACCGTTCGAAATTTTCAATGCAATCAACTGCACACCTAAATGGAATCTTGATCTCCGTTCACAAGTCTTCCCCAAATCACTGCGTTTAAAATTGCGGCTGAGGTCAAGTAATAAAACCTTTGACTCAGTTTCGAGACTTCACTTTTGGAGAACATTCTCATCGACTTGCCCGCCCTGTCATGGATTCCAAACGTTGAACGTTTGAACGTTTTGAATAAAAACACTATTTCTGAAAATGAAATGAATCAGTAATAAATTGCGGCTGAAGTCAAATACATTCGTAATAAAACTTTTGACTCGGTTTCGAGACTTGACTTTTGGAGAACACACTCATCGACTTGTCCGGCCTGTCACGTATTGCGAGCGTTGAACGTTTATTCTTTGTTAAATTACATTCTGCAAGCATAAAACTCCTATTTCTGAAAATGAAATGAATGAGTAATAAACTCGTGGTCTTTCTGTTTTACTGTGACGGAAAAATGGCTATAGGATCGAGAAAATGTCAACGTGTATTTAAACGAGATGAATTGTTGAGGCACACCAATTTTCGTATTTTTCATCTGCCAATATTATAATTTTTCTTCCCACCATGACAATAAAATGAATATAACATGAAAATATTATTTTACAATGGATAATATTTTTGTTTAAAAGCATACATGCTGATGTTTATATTTATAATGTATAACCAAATATTAGAAAGTCACCCATAATATATGTTTTTAATATTTAATGTAATGTTAATATTTACAAGGAGCCTAAAAAATAGACCAAAAAAAATGATAACATAGTAGTCTAAATGAATTTTTAAATAGAAAAGAATACTGTAGAGTTGAGCCTTTTGTGATTCATAAATTAAAATAATAAATAATAATTAATATTAATAACCATTAATATTATTACTTTTATCTTAATAACCTAATGGTAATTATTTTAATATATATATATATATATAATAATTATATATAAATAATAATTTATTTTAAACTGACCATTAATTAATTTAATTTATATTTATTTATATATATTTTACCTATTTTAGGTCTCTCCATAAATTAAATTAAATAATAATAATATTAATATATTAATATTATTAAATTAATAAATAAAATTTAACCTAGGTCTTTTTAGTCAAAATTAGTCGTTGGAGACTCTACTCATACTATTTAACTTGCTAAGCTGGATCTGTTTCTTCAACTTGTCCTGAACCACACTAGCTGGTTCGAAACGCGTCGACAAACAGTTTCTCATGTGAATTTTGCCTAAAAATCTCTCAGAAAAAAATACTATGTAGTGGTGAGGATTTAATAATAAATTAAATAAATTAAAGAGGAATCAAGAATAAAACATGCACTAAGAACCACACTAGTTGAGTTAATTTAATTTTAACACTTTATACATTTAAAAGTGTTAAAACTAACTAACTATAAATTTAATACTGAAAAAAATAATAATATACAAGTTAAACATATGTACATTTGAAAAAAGAAAGAAAAAGTGTGGCCACAATTTTAAAGATTCAACCCTATAAATAAGTTTTATGACAATATCATGGGCCACCATAACTTATTAATACAACATTTCCATAAAACCATACCTTATTTCATATCACAAGTTCATAATTATAGGAAAAAAACTTAATTATAAAAAATTGAAATTTTTAATTCTTATTTTAAATATTCTAAATATTTTTTTCAATTAATAATAATTGAAAATTAACTAATTACTAATTTATATTTTTAGAAATTTTTAAAATCATCACTTATTCTATCCATTAAATTCTATAATATTTTTCAAATCTACCATTAACATAAAAAAACCGCTTAGAAAATAGTCTGGCACATCGTTGAAACATGTTCGTGAATTGTATCCTTTTGTTTTCAAAATCGGCCTCTGCTTTCTCGGCACCGGTGGATCACACACACCGTGGATTATTTAAAGTACTTCTTTTATTCAGAATTAAAACTAGAAAAAGAATGATATTTCATCACAATCATATTTAAACTACTTTATTCATAATTAAAACTAGAAAAAGAATGATATTTCATCACAATCACCTGTATAGTTTGATGCAAACAAAACATTTGAAAACTGAGTTATCTAGTTCATAGCAATATATATATATATTTTTTTTTCAAATTCATAAAGTAACCATCTATGATTCTACTCTCGGGGCCTTTCTTTTTTCAAATTGATAAAGGAACCATCTATGATTCTACTCTCGGGGTCTTAAAAAACACGGTGAAATCACCACCATGTCCCTTCAACACGGTTTCGGTTTTCATTACCTAACCTTCAATTGAATATATATATTTCTGAAATATGCTAAGATTTTGTACGGACAGTGCAATGTTCCCCATCAGCTGATATTTGGGATGAATGAGTTCTTTAACTAACGAGGTACAATTCTGAATTCGACCAGTCAGACACAAAGCATCTATGTAGGGACATTGCCATGTTCCCCATCAGCTGATATTTGGGATGAATGAGTTCGTTAACTAACGAGGTACAATTCTCAAATGGGGAATTCGACCAGTCAGACACAAGCATCTCGAATTAGAATAATTACCATTACAGGAATGAATAAAGGACCAACAACTTACTGTTCTAGAAATATTGTCGTTTGAGACTAATGCGATTCCAATGGAGTATGCAATTCTTCCTCTGATTTCAGGGAATCTGTTATCAAAAATAGGAAGGAGGGCGAAGTTTTACAGAGGGATTGATTTCAAGAAATTGTGGAGTAAGATGATGATTTTGTAGGTATTATGATTTAGTTAAATTAGATTATATTGGAGAAATTAACATTAAATAATTGGAGGGAGACTCAACTCAATTCAACAAAATTAGATTAACTGAAACTGAACTAAGACATTTCAATAGACAGTTTTGATACCTACTACGTGGTTCCAATTATATTCTTAACACTTTCTTTTAATTACAATCACATAAAACAACATAAAAAATTTAAATCAGTGTTACTGATAGTTAAGTCAAGATTACATTGGAGACATCAACATTAAATGACTCTACTAAACTGGACTCAACAAAACTGGACTAACTAAACCAGAACTAAGACACTTGGATGAACGTTTTTGAGACCTAACAAGTGTTTAGAATTAGATTCTCCAATCCACCCCCTTAATTACAACCATATAAAAAATTGCACTAACTAAAACAGAACTAGGACACTTGGATGGACGGTTTTGACACCTAACAAGTGTTTAGAATTAGATTCTCCAATCCTCCCCTTAATTACAACCATATACAAAATTAAACACTTGGATGGACGGTTTTGACACCTAGCAAGTGTTTAGAATTAGATTCTCCAATCCTCCCCTTAATTACAACCATATACAAAATTAAACTGAGATGTCTGCTTGCTTACAATTTAAAAAAAATGATTTCAACTAGATTTACTTTTCTTCTTCTAGATTTTATAGCCTCTAAAATTTTCCAACTTTTTCTTCTTGTTGTATTCTTCAAACTTTAGTTTCTTCAATTATAAGTGGATGTAAGTCTTCCATTGTTCCACGTTGTGTATAACATATCATGTTATAGACTTCTTAAAAAAAAAGTCTTAATAACCAATATAAGAGTAAGAAGAAAGTAACGCTTATCCTTCTTACCTTATTCCTGGTAAGACAGTGAACTGCTTATTTTGCTCACCTACACAACTATAATGTTGTCGTGTATACGGTCTAGTCGTAGTCCTCCATAATCTGCCATGGAGAGAATGATATAACACCCGAGTTAAGGATGCCCTGCAACACGTCCCTCATACTCGACCTTCTTTGGAATTAGTGTTGGAAGTGTTTAGTTACTGCGTCATGATTAGTTGATTACTTAATGCGTGGATTTATATCTTACTATGCATGTAATTTAAATCCATCTTTAATTAGCTGCCAAGCATTGAAACAGGATACAACTACTTGTAATAAGTGACAAATAATTCACTTAATGAACCCTAACATGCTCGCTACTCATGCTAAAATAATATATTTGTTAATTGCATGGTCAATGATATGAATTAGTCATATCTATTAGTTGCTTTGCCCAATGTACCAAATATTCCCACGCAGTAAAATTTATATCCACGCAAAGATCCCGTAAATATATAAGGGATGTACTCAAATAAAATCTACCGAACGTAAGGATTGTATTAAGGTTTATTTATTTCATTGAGTGGAGAGAGATTATTTTGTTTGCCATCCCTCCATGTACTTTCCATACATCAATCACGAAAATTAGTAATATGATGCTTAGAGTATCACATAATTCTAGCTTAAATGTTACGGAACAGTAAATGTTACGAAACAGGGTGGCGAGGGATGTTTGGCAAAATAAAAGCTTGGTCCAAAAGAGTAAATTTATTTAGTTCTTGATTTAATCATTTAATCTTTTATTTAAACAAAATCTTCCTTAAAATATATTATTGATTCCTCAACGACCCTCGTTAGGTTAGGATTCTCTTTTAAAAAAATCCTAATTGATCGTACTGGGTGGAGAGAAATCATTATGAATTTCAATTTCTTAAATTGTTTAATAAATTTTGAGGGTATTTTTTTTGCATAGGCACGGATTGCCCATAGGCTGAAAAGTTTGAACTTGAAGCGCGATACCATTTGATTTGCTACTTGTGATAATTTTGAACTTTTACACTCCCATACCATTTGATTTGCTACCTATGATACATGATCTTGCGTACTTAGATAAGGTTTAAACGCTATCCATGGTTAACGTTCATTGGCGTTTAAAGAAAAAAATGCGGGCCTAGAGGAAAGTGTGGGCAAGCTACCGTTTTTTAAGTCATGGCAACTAATGAATTAAGGGAAGGACGCTGAAAGCAACATTGTTGCTATAATATCGACACCTTTAAATTTAGCCTTCGCCTGTTATAGTTTTTAGAAACATCATAGAAAAGTCTTGTTTTTTTGGATTTCTGATACTATTATTACATGAAATTGGGAATTGATTTACAAACTTTCTTAATTATATAGATGAACCATGATAAATGAATATTAGCAGGATACTAATATGGGAAAAAATACGGGGATAAAGTTTATGTTAGGCAAGTTACACCATGAAGATGTTATTATAAATTGTACCATAGTGCAGGTATTCCATTGTTCCACGTTGTCTAATCATGTCCTGAACTTCTTAAAAAAATGTATTGTATGTGGGTTGTGGCCACATATTATCATGTAGTGCACTTTTGATCATCAATTTGCTGCAACATAAGATGAGAAGAAAATTTTACCTCTTCAAAACTTCAACACCTTAAAATTTTATTGATGTGTTCACCATGCATGTTGTATCTAACATTCATATCTACAATTTCTATGTTGACTTCATATAGATATGGTGTTGCAAGCCATGCTTTAAGGAAATTTAACTCTTCTTCATAATTGTCACGTTTACCTGCGCATTGGAAAGCGATCATCAATTTGCTGCAAAATAAAATGTGAAGAAAGGTTTACCTCTTCAAAACTCCAATACCTTAAAATTTTATTGATGTGTTCATCATGCTTGTTGTCTTCAACATTCATATATGCAACTTCTATGTTGACCTCATCTAGATATGGCGTTGCAAGCCATGCTTCAATGAAATTTCACTCTTCTTCATAATCATCTTGTTTACCTGCGCATTGGAAAGTGATGCTAAGTGAAAGCATATGTAAAACCACATAGGTTCTATTCTTTTTTCTCTACAATGAGAGCTTCCTTCTATTGCACTTCCAACTCTACTTCTACCTTTGTCTTTGTTTTCTCTTTGTGGACTTCCTTCTTTTCCTCTACCTCTATCTCTATGTTTGTTTATGTCTTTTCCACTGTTGTACTAACTTGTGTTGCTGAAGACAAGTTGTCTCCCACTTCGTTTTCAAACTCAAATGGGATTATCTCACCAAATAACATCATGTCAATATGATATTTTTGTTGCATCATCTTCAACCACTCATATTTATTCAACAAATCTTCATCAAAGTTTACGTCGGCAATATTAATTGCTCGATTTACCATAGTATTTATTGCTCCAATCGCAAATTCACTGTCACCAACAAGCACTATTGCGGGATTCACCAAATTGTCATCAACAAGCTTTGTTGCTAGATTCACCAAATTTATGTCCACTTGTGGTTATGCACAGTGGGGTCCACAAGAATCTGCTTGCTCCTTCTCTTCTTCTTTTGCAAATTCTTCACAGACATGATCCACTTGTTGCTGAGCATAGTCAGATTTATTAAAATTTTCATCTAGTTGTAGATCTATTGCTATAGATCCACCTTCATCTTCAACTCCAATGCTCTTCTTAAACCAAAATTTCTTTGAAGGGTATTCGATGCTTCATTGGCTATCTTGGCATCTAAAATTAAGGGAGAACGTTGTCATTCTCATATTTTTTTTAATGCATTTTAATGTGAAGGCATCTTATTGCCTCTTCACTTCCAACATTAAATCACTAGAGTGAGACTGAACAAAATTGGACTAACTAAAACACCTCCCATGAATGGTTTTGACACATAACAAGTAGTTGAAAATAGATTTTCCGACAATTGAGCAAGTGTTCTACACATCTATTCGGTGTAGTTAGATGACGCGTGTTTCTGCAACTCGGGCTTCACAACTCGCCCATTTTCCAAATCGTGCAGTCCATGCATTCCCAGCCTGCACAGGAACGGCTCTAGCTTCATGGTTTTGGATTTGTCCTCCATGATGTGTGTTGTGCTTTTAAGCTCAATGGCGCCGCTAGATCTAGGGCATCCTTCGTCTATTGGTTTGGACGATGAAAAAAATCAAACGAAAACGAAATTTTTTTTTTTCTGTAGCGTTATCCATTAGTCCCCGTCTTTGCGCTTAGCACCAAGATTGGAGGAACAACTAAGCTCTGTCTTACTTGACTACGTTTTTCTCCAAAATCTATTTGGTTTCTTCCAAAACTTTATCTTCCCAATAAATTAATTATTCTACGATATTTTAATCAATTTCTGCAAGCAATTTTTTTGTTCTAGTATCTCCGTGTTCTCACGTGTTACTCGTTCTGTTATTTGGGTATCTGTTCAACCCAATTGTCAATCATACATTTGAGTCAACGATCTGCTCGTCTTTACCGGTAACATCACTACAATATTATGAGTGTGGGTGTGTATATAGCAAGTATAGATGCAACTATATATAGCAAGTAATTACGCGGAGAAAGGAGGGCAGGGAACAGAGAAAACGCGGAAACGAGGTTTATGGGATGACTCTATGATCTGCGCTTTATGGAATGAATGAGATGCCTAAGTTGAATTAGGTCTCTATGCACAAGCCTGCCCCAAATGGCCGCGTGTAAAACTCTAGCACAGGTCAATTAATGACTTTGAAATTATATAATAAAACCGTTGACTCAGTTTCAAGACTCGACTTTCGAAAGTCGAACATGCTCATGCAGGGGCATTCAGTCGAAGGGAAATCATTGTAAATAGTTTCATAAGTTCCAAGTCAGTTAAATATTTAGGCTTTTAAGTGTGATTTAATTAAATATTCTCAAAATAAATAAATGAGAACATAAGAACTAGGGAGAGCTTTTAGGCATAAAGGGAATGGATGTGGATCAATAAGTGATAAGGAGGCTTTTCTATTTTAAAACAGAGAAAAGATGGAATAAAGCCTCAAGAGGCTTTTTGTCATGTGTATGTATTGCGTGTAGAGCTATAAAGCTTTTATGTTTTAAATCATTATGTAAAGCATGTTGTTTTATTGGATAAGGACCGAGAAGGTCTATCCTTAATTAGAAATAAAGAGGCAACAAGGCTCGGATGAGAGGGGAAGAATGTTGGGGTATTCGTGTGTGGAAGCGAAGGTCTGGCTTCAATGTCAAGTAGGGGAAATTAATTGGAAGCTGATGTATATTGTGCCTTTGAATTTTCAGAGCTTTTAATATTTATCTGGGATGGTAATGGGATGAGTCTTTTGTTCAGAATTTGTGAGTTCTTTTCTACTTTCACAATAATCTAAAGTGTACTTGTTGGCACTATTGTTACAATTGATTCAAGATGTGGTAATATAGCAAACAATTCGGCTCAGCCTTTAGTATATGCGCTGGTATTCTTGATTAAAGATCTGCAGTGGAGCAAAAAGTTTCGGCTTTGTCGTGAGTGTGTGCGTTGTTGTGAAAATTGATTAAAGATCTCACAATGGAACAAAAGATGTCGATCCTCTTTGCTTTCGTGTTATGTTAAAAGGTTGAAGGCGTTGCTGTGCAAGATCAATGTATATCAGGATTGATTGTTGATGGGCGTTGAAGTTGAGGGCAAACTGTATGACATAGACACAGTGGAATGGTGATATCATGGAAGCAGAGTCACGATGTTATGTATAGAGTGCGAGTAGATGTGATTTCGCCAGCACAGGCAATCAGAGCCATCATGGCAGACAACAACAATTAGTCAAAAGGGGTTGATTGGGAATGTAAGAAGTTATGCGCATCATTGACAAAAGGCGAGTTATGCCTGTGCGTTGGATCAGTATGTCTGCGGAAGATTATTACAGTGAACGTTTAGTTGATCCACTTGATATGGTTATCTCTATATTGGACTCTGACAGAACACGCGTGGAATCAGATAGAGGCAGTTGTAGTTGGTTAGAGACAGAGCGTGACTTATGGATGGACAGAGTATGTGGATTGAAGACTGGGTGTTTCTGAGTTGAAACAAAGTGCTTGTGTAAGTAAGCGTATATTCACCCAAGGCTGATTTGTCTACTGTCGGAGATAACAACTTTCTAAACTATGCATTGTGCTTATCATCAACGTGCAATATATATATGAAGTTGCATTGCTGGCAGTGAATGATATTACCTTTTTGTGAAGACTCATATAGATGCTTTCTATCTGAAGAGCCTACTGAAAAAGACATTCTAGATTTGAGATGCATGTTTATAAGCATGGTGTATAGAGATTCTGGGTTTTGCAGGGTTGACCTTGCATCAGGTGGTATCAGAGCAGGAATGCTTTGTTAAAGAAGTTTGTTTTTTTTGAATAAGTATAGTTGAGAACTGAAGTGTGTTTCTTTGAATGTGTGATGAATGATTGAAAGGAAGATCAGATTTTAAATCTGATATGCAGCATACACAACTGCAAGTGAATAGGATTGCAGAAGTGGAAAGAAGACAAGATCATGCAGGGTCTTAAAGGTGAGATGATTTTTTTTTTGATCTGAAATTTATGATTTAAGTTTATGGTTGCAGAGAAGATGATGGCAGTGAACCTGGCATTCAGCTGAAGGCTGGATAGGGAGGACAATTGCAGTGTCCTGAAGAGAAAAATGAGTTGAAGAGATAGCCTAGAGAGAGCAGAGAGTGCTGGAAAAGGCTCTAGAGGCAGTGAACCAGTACTTACCAAAAGACTGAGTGAAAAGAGCTTGGTGAGGTAAGTGGTAGCAAGAGAAATTGATGTTGTAGAGACTAGTACAACTCATGGTGAGTGAGAAACTAATGAGGAAGCAGTCTGCTAGAGGGAGAGGGACTTTCAGAGGAAAAGGAAGTCAAGGTGGTAGTGGAAGATCTACAACACCTAAAGAAGGAGCTAGCAGTAGCTCAACCCAGCATGCAAACACAGGAGGTGATGCAAGAGGTAGAGGGAGTTTTTCTAGAGGAAGAAGAGGTTCAGAGAAATGCCACAGAGATGAGATGACTGCAGAAGTTCGAGAAAGAAAGATCGTAGTAATGAAGGTACAGTTGCAGGTACTGGAATAATGGCTGCAAGAATAGGAAAACCAGAATAGAAAATGGATCTTTCCACTGAAGGGAAAGAGAGTGATTTGGCGACAATTGCAGAGGAGGTTGAGGCAAATTGTGATTGTCTTGCTAAAAAAGGGACTTAGAGTTCTTGAGCCAGAGATGGAATTTGAAGATTCCACACGTAGATATGTTCACAGGAAAATGTTGGAGGAAGCAGTCAAGACGAAAAAGTCTTGTGGTTTTAAAACTGATGAGTTGTGTGTGTTTGCAGGTATAGTACAAGGAGATGAGCAAGCTTTAGAGTTTGTTCAGGAGAGAGAAGAGTTGAATCTGAAGACTGTTCAGATCGATGCTAAGATAGCAAGATATCAGAAGGAAATGAAGACATAGGAAGCAGAAAATGTTGATGATGACATGCTTCAACAATGCTACAGAGAAATTGCATTGTTGGAATACTTGTTGGAGAATCTAGAGTACGACAGGGAGATTGCAGACGAAAGAGTTCAGTACAGTGAATGAGAGCAGAACGACATCTTGGAGACAGATGGTAAGAAGGCGAGACTAGCTGATAGTCTCATGGTGAATACAAATCAGCATACTGATGTGCTGACAAAGGAGTTGAGAAGGAACTCAGAGCAGCATACTGAAGTGTTGCCAGGAAAAGCTGAAGAGAAAACTAGTGAAGATTTGTTGAGTCCTGAAGAAGACTTGGAGCTGCAGAGAGGAAACTTGGTGACTGATTGTGATTTTGATGTTGACAATTTGATTGTGTTTACAGGTGATGTAGGAGACAGTCCATCACTTGGAATTGTCTCGAGAGAAGAATAACTGTTGCAGATAGAAGATGAGACAATCATGTCTCCTATGCAGAAGCTTGTTACCATGGGTGTCAAGAAAGAGTTGACTTGTTTGTATAGCCAAGAGAAGGCTGGTGTACGAAATTTTGGAGCTGCTACAGTGACATAGGATGAAGCTACAATGTTTGAAGAACTTGATTTGATTCCCAAAATCAATAAAGAGGATGATGGACAATTTCTGAAGATTTTCAAAGGGGAATATGGAGATTATGTTGCAGTTAATTTGCAGCATGTTGATGAAATGCTGAAATATTTGCTGGAGACATCTGAACTAGAGAAAAAAGTTGCAGATGAAATTGCAGGTGACAAGCTAAGGAATGTTGCAGAGGGACAGGAAGTTTGGGAGGCCACAACATCCATAGTGATAGCTAGAGCAACATGTGGGGCGACATTTATGGTGGCAGCGGAGGCAACACTGACAGTAGCAATATTTATGGAGACACTAAGGCCTTATATTTTTTATTCTAACAATTGTTTTGTGAGTACAGGTCTTATTGAAGATGCTGGAGAAATCCTGTTACACAAAGAAATTGAACTGATGAGCCAGATGGTGATGAAAGTATCGTGGAAGAGGCTAGCAACAATAAAACAAAAGGGAAGCAGCAAAAGAAAGACAACAGAAGATTGCGAGAGCACAGCCAGTGGAGCGATGCAACATAAAGTGTGGAAACCTGAAGAAAGGTAGAGAGTAATAACACATGATAACTTGCAGAACAAAGTGTGGGATCCAGGAAAACAAAGACCAGAAGACACATGATCAGGAGATCATGAATATTTTCTACCTTGGGAGTCTGATGCAGGAGCATTTAGCCCAAGGGAAATTATTGTAAATAGTAGACATAGGGGGTCATGCATTTTTGGAATTAGTTTCCTAAGTTCCAAGTCAGTTTAATATTTAGGCTTTTATGTGTGATTTAATTAGATATTATCAAAATAAATAAATGAGAACATAGGAACTAGGGAGAACTTTTAGGCATAAAAGGAATGGATGTGGATCAATAAGTGATAAGGAAGCTTTTTTATTTTAAAACAAAGAAAAGATGGAATAAAGCCTCAAGAGGCTTTTTGTCATGTGTATGCATTGCATGTAGAGCTTTAAAGCTTTTACGTTTTAAATCATCATGTAAAGCATGCTGTTGTATTGGATAAGGACCGAGAAGGTCTATCCTTAATTATAAATAAAGAGGCAACAAAGCTCGGATGAGAGGGGAAGAATGTTGGGGTATTCGTGTGTGGAAGCGAAGGTCTGGCTTCAATGTCAAGTAGGGGCAATTAATTGGAAGCTGATGTATATTGTGTCTCTCAATTTTCAGAGATTTTAATATTTATCTGGGATGGTAATGGGATGAGTCTTTTGTTCAGAATTTGTGAGTTCTTTTCTGCTTTCACAATAATCTAAAGTGTACTGATTGGCACTATTGTTACTATTGATTCAAGATGTGGCAATATAGCAAACAATTCGGCTCAACCTTCATTATATGCACTGGTACTCTTGATTAAAGATTTCGCAGTGGAGCAAAAAGATTCGGCGCTGCCGTGAGTGTGTGCACTGTTGTGACAATTGATTAAAGATCTCACAATGGAACAAAAGATGCCGATCCTCTTTTCTTTCATGTTATGTTAAAAGGTTGAAAGCGTTGTTGTGCAAGATCAATGTATATCAGGATCGATTATTGATGGGCGTTGAAGTTGAGGAAGAACTGTATGACATAGACACAGTGGAATGGTGATATCATGGAAGCAGAGTCACGATGTTGTGTATAGAGTGCGAGTAGATGTGATTTCGCCGGCGCGGGCAATCAGAGCCATTGTGGCAGACAACAACAATTAGTCAAAAGGGGTCGATTGGGAATGTAAGAAGTTATGCGCATCATTGACAAAAGGCGAGTTATGCCTGTGCGTTGGATCAGTGTGTTTGCGGAAGATTATTACAGTGAACGTTTAGTTGATCAACTTGATATGGTTATCTCTATACTGGACTCTGACAGAACACGCGTGGAATGAGATAGAGGCAGCTGTAGTTGGTTAGAGACAGAGCGTGACTTATGCATGGATAGAGTACGTGGATTGAAGACTGGGTGTTTCTGAGTTGAAACAAAGTGCTTGTGTAAGTAAGCGTATATTCACCCAAGGTTGATTTGTCTACTGTCGGAGATAACAATTTTCTGAACTATGCATTGTGCTTATCATCAGCGTGCAATATATATCTGAAGTTGCATTGCTGGCAGTGAGTGATATTACCTTTTTGTGAAGACTGATATAGATGCTTTCTATCTGAAGAACCTGCTGAAAAAGACATTCTAGATTTGAGATACATATTCATAAGCATGGTGTATAGAGATTTTTGGGTTTTGCAGGGTTGATCTTGCATCGCATGCTCATCCACTTTTACCGAGTTTTACGCCCTGTCACAAATCCATAAACCATTTTAAACTTCATTAATGGCCACTATTAAAATTCTGCCCTTTCTCCTTCTTCATTCCTGTGAAAAAAAATGGGTATCTAATCAAAGAACACGCTTATACGAGTAGCCCATGTTGACGTATAACATTCATCGATTTAAAAGCGTATGGCCTTTTAATTACGGCAAGCTCTGGGCTGTATATGACAATGCTGCCCCAAAGCATGGTCTCTTTATGAGGTTTTTTTTTTTTCTTCAATTTTCATTCTTTAAAAGATAAAATATTTGAATTGTCAATCTTTTTTATATTTTAAAATTCAAAATGACGGATAAAATTCAAAATGATGGATCTTTACGAATTATGTGTGAGAAATATTATATTGTTATTTATAATTATATTTAAATTATTAATATTATTATTATTATAAAAATAATTAAGGTATTAATTAAATATAAATATATTGTTTGAGAGATTTTAAATTCACTATTAATTTATCATAAAAATTTTAATTTGTAAATAGTGTTTTTTACAATATTATAGACCAATGCTATAGTTTATCAATATTTCATAGCTCATTTCATAAGACATTTGTTTTAATTAATCAATTTAATTTAAAAACAGGAAATAACATATAAGTACTTTGGAGATAAACCTCAACTTTTGATTTGTGAATACTACTAATTATATTATGAATTATTCTTGGAACTTCAATCCTTACTATCCACTAATAATTAAATTAAAATTATGGAAAACCTATTACTACTAATTATATTCAATTCCTTCTATGCACCTAATCATTATTAATAATTAAATTAAAATTATGGAAGAGTTATTCCAAAATAGACTTAAACCTATACATGATTCCAGTGGATGAAATCAAGGACTTCCAATCCATTTTCCATTTCTACCTCCACTCTTGTCTTTTCTTCACAAATTATCATAGTTACAAATGTCACATAAGTATTTTGATAACTATCTACCTTTAGTATCAAATGAAAAGTATTTAAATTTACTTGACATTTTCAAAGACTTTCCAAATAAACTCTCAAAGAAAATTAGACATTTAAATTCACTTTACATTTTCAAAGACTTTATATTAGATATAATAATTAAAGAAGGAGATTTCTTAGACAAGACTTCTATAATGCAAAGCGGGTCATGATATCTTTTTGTTATTTTGGTGATGTTTTGTTAGATTTTATTATCTTTTTACAAACTGTAAAACCTATCATAACTCAGCAATCTTTAACTAACCAGGAATGCAGGCTCATCACTGTTATTCAAGGAAAGCCACGCCATCTAGAATAATCTGCTGGTTGTCTTTAAAGGGGAAAGTTTTTATTCAAGATGCATATAAAGTGTGAGAAAACAAGCTTTTAGCCAAATAAAAACAATTTTAAAACATACTCAAAACTCTTATTAATTTTTATATACTTTAATAAAACATTTTAAATATAAAAATTTAATTTTAATAATTTTCCATTAATTTTTCTAAATATCAAATTTTAGGAGAATGAAATTCTACCCCATGTCCAAGCCCATAAATGTCATAAATTACTTTCATATCCATGCATTTCTTTCGGCCAAACCCTTGAATGGATACAGATTTGTTGTTGTGGTCGATAAATACCTAGAGTCTGTATTTTTATAGTGTTTGGTAATTCAAGCATTTTTTTCCTTAGCGCTGAAGAAGGTGGACTTAACCGTACATAGGATTATTTTTCAAGATTATTCAACATAGTTATGTCATGCAACTAGAAACCATTACTTGATATGCATTCTTGTAATGAATTTTATTTATGCTGATATTATTGATTTTCATTCATTATTTTTTACATGTATTTCAATCGATGTATTAGCTGCATTTTTTTATAGCAGTTGCTTTTAGTGTGATTTTTTGGATTTTTTGCTGCCAGAATTCAGTGGAAAAATTTGAGGTGAAATCTTGATTTGTGTTATTTAAACTAGTTTTTTACTGTATATGGATTCAACACCTGGAAAACCATTGTCTCCCTGGAAAACCCCTATGGCACTTCGATTGCATAGGATTACCCATCAAGCTTGTGATTTCAATAAATTTTTGGGATTGTCTATCAAGCTTGTGATTTCAGTAAATTCCTGCCGAATTTTAGAAAAAATTGATTAGAAAAACCCAATGTAAAAGCTTCTAAAAAATGGTAAAAAAACAACTCCTTTTTTATATATGCAAATTGATCCATTTACACACCCATTTGTCACATTTATGTTAACATAGACGTTGGCCATGCTAAATAATATTAATTTAATTACATTAAATTTGTTAGTATTTGCGTTAGGTAAGGACTATAACAATTGTGTTCTGATTGGTGTATTAGTTTGTTGAGACTTTAAATTAATTTTGACGATTTTCATATGTATAATTAAAGTTTTAGGATTTTATTTTTAGTTCAGTTTTTTTTTTTAATTATTAAAATAATTTTATAATGTTTGAAAAAATAATTCCCGAGTTTACAGGCATTTTGATGGGACATAATATTTTTTCAAGAGCTTATTTTTCTTTGTCATAGCTTATTTTATTTGGGAAACAATGAAAATTTTAGTATGATTTTGATAAAATCCTATGGAAATTTTTGGAAACCCAAGTTATAGTTTTCAAGCTTCAATTTTTTGGGTTCCACAAACCTATTTGATAGTTTTGAATTCATTTTCCCTATTAAAAACATGATTCAAGCACTCGAATTGTCAGACTTCAAAAAAAGGACTAGATTTTGCATTGTTTGGCTGTCTCAGAGAAATTGATGCCTTGTAGATAATGTTGTTTTACTTTCTTAATGGTCAAATAACTAATAAATCATTTTAAAATGAAAAAAATGATATTTTTCCAAATGATCGTTCTGTAGGTTAGTGCTCTAATGCTGAAATTGATGCTTCGAAGATAATGTCTTTTTACTGTCTTATTTGCGAAATAATTGACAAATCATTTTAAAATGAAAACAATAAATATAATTTTGTAAATGATCATTCTGTAGGTGAGTGCTCTAGCGTTGACACTAATACTAAAACGGTTATGCCTGACACTCCTAATGCTCTCCCCAAGTCCTTTATGTTGGCTAAGGTGGGGTCACATATGTATTAAAGATGGTATTAGGAGTTAGAATGGGTAGTTTAGCCAAATATCAAAACAATGAGATGAGGTCGTAGCACATATTGGGGAAAATTGGTTTTGATTTATATATTTGTAACTCGATATCAAATGAGATGACACCACATAAGAAACAAATTTTCTTAATTTTAGTAATACATGATAGGTAAAACATTAATGTTTGTTTAATAAATTGCTTTAGACAAATTAAATTGAAGTAATTAGCTAAATAATTTTAAATAAAAAAGGGCTATGAGCTCTGAAACTGACACTGTATAGTTCATCAATGTCTCTATCCGATATCGTTATAGTGGGTGACACTATTATAATCATTGGTTTGTCCCATGACAATTTGGTAATCTACATGCATTCAAGCAAGGTGATATTTAACAATGTGAGTACTCAACTGGATTTTTGGGTTTTAATTAGCCCATGGCCTCATGATCCTCTATTGAAATGATATACAGGATAATGCAATTGTATGAAGCTAAAAATCAATCTAAGAAACTGTTGTTTCAACTACTTCTATTGAAATGATATACAGGGATAACACAATTGTATGAAGCTAAAAATCAACCTGAGAAACTGTTGTTTCAACTACTTCTTTTATTATTGGCTATAGTTCTGGATCTCTTAATGGTATCAAGAAAGATCTATCATAGGCTTTCTATAGCTTTCCATGTAGACTCTTAATCATTTCCACTCAAATATCCACAAAATCAAGGGATCCAAAGAAGAAAACAAGGAAAGAGCCATGCCAAAGGAAGGGATGCAGAGGAAGAAGGGTCATCGTAAAAAAGTTATGAGCCTTTGGAATGATGTGGATAAATATTCACAACAATTGGGACTATGACTATGTCGAGGATGACCATCACCAGACCACCATGGCTGATAAAACAACCAATAGTGGACACAACTAGGAAACTACTAGATCTCTCCTCTTTCATGATTTGTTATAGCCGTTGCTTCAACCGATGGATCTTTCTCTAAGCAAGGTGTTAGTGGATCTGTCTTTGCATCCCTTCATGTGATGTTAGAAATATTAATTATCATATTTAAATTTATACAAATATTAGATTAGATTAGATTATCAAGCAATATCAATCGATTCCAACCTCTAATGTTTAAATTAACCATACACAATATTCAACCTTGCGAATTGAACTATGCCACTGAGGCAAAAATGTTATAATGTATTAGAATATTAGCAATAAATTTTGGTAGCCCCATATAAAATTAAGAATTTTCGTTGCTTCATACGCAGTCATTTATATGAGTTGTGGTACCCTACAAAAGGAGTTTTTGTAGGCGCATTTCTTCCTTTGATGCATTCTTGTTTGATTCAATGGGTGCTTTCGAAAAACACAATACTGACCAAAAAAACATTGCAGAGGCTATGGCTGAAAAGAGAGTAAAAGGATCAGGATAAGTTATATCGCCAGCTCAAGGTCAACCCACTATTTACCCATTGCTATCGGTGGATCATCAACTCAAAGGCTCTGATAAATTCCTCTTTGATCATTTCAAAAAATCAAGCAATGATGATGGTTTGGTGCACCATTTTTAGAAATGGGGGCCTTTACATAAATAGATATCTGCAAATGAAATTTTTAATAGAAACGACAAGTATGGTCATAGTGGCAATGATGATGTTGGTGGTAGTAAGAATTTCTATGGTACTGGATTCCTTGGTATTGCTTCACTGGATTCTTGATATTGCTTCAGGCATGGGAAGCGGTGATAAAAATTCCATTGGTGTGGTCAGTGAACTCCCCAACTTGGGGGGAGGGAAGAGACAGAAACGACGTGAATATCTAGAATGAGTGCATAAGCAAATATATTTTGATTATCTATTTACTTTGAAATAAAAATATGTTTTACAATGTGAATGTAGACTTCAGCTCTTTACATCACAGTTAAAAGAACATTTTTTTACAGAGACTTACATGTAGTAGAAATTGGTTTTTTGGCGCCCACCAATTTTCGCTCCAAAAACTCGAACTTTCAGGCTACAAACTAAAATTATATATCATGACTTGTCTCGAAAAAATACACGCATTCATCTTTTATATAAGTTGAAAAGTCAATTGTACATTAAACACATACATAGCATATATATTTACTGTACAACAAAACATTTATAGCTACACCAACTCTAGGCAGATATTATCAGAGATTTGATTGATAAATGAAATGTAGGGATATGGGATCTTGTACATGGTTTATTTTTTCATTTACCTTTGTACACTGTTCATAATTTCATTTACTTCACATTCTTTCAGAGACAAACCAAAATCTACAATTTGATTTGTCAGTACTTCCATGTATGGTGTGCTATCAATGCATTTAGTTTGGTAGTTGTGATTATTTCTAATGCTCCTCCTTAATCACAATTATTAATATTGACATTTCCTTTGCCAACAATTTAGTGAAGGTTTCTGCAAACTACTATTGTGACTTGTAATGATGTAAAACAATTTCAACATTGTTAATCAACTCTCTAATGAAATGATACTTCGTGTCAATGTGCTTGCTTCTTTTGTGAAAAACGGAATTCTTAGAGAGCAAAATAGTTGAATTGTTGTCACAATAATTTTTTATTTTGTTATTTTTATTTTTATTTTTTATTTGTATTTATTTATTTATTATTATTATTATTATTATTATTATATAAATTATTATTTATTTATTTATTTAATTTTTTTTTTGTTCTTGTTCATGCCCTCAATCCTTCAAAAATTTTCTCATCCAAATTTCTTGACATGTTTCCCCTCTTGTTGTGACATATTCAACTTCAGCTGCGCCTAGTGAAACTATTGGTTGTTTCTCGGAAGTTCATGAAATGACTCTCAAACCTTAATGGAAAACATAACCTGGTGTGCTCTTTCTATCATTGACACTTCCTTCCCAATCACTGTTACTCAGTCCAACCAACCTAAAATCATTTATTGTAGGATAAAAAATGCCTTATCCTTTAGTTCCATTAACATACCTTAATATTCTTTTAGATGTTTGTCATTGTGCCTACTTTCATGTCTCCATGAACCTTGAAACCAAAATCACTGCATACACTAAATCGGGCCTAGTTGTATTCAATTACATCAAATTGCAACCATACCTTCGTATATTATCGGAATTACATTGTTGATATAACCTTCCATAATTTCAAACCTGTAATTGCTTGAGTTGACACAAACTTGTTGTTCTACATTTTGTACCTCTTCAAGATGTATGTTACATATTTTGTTTGATCAATAAAAATTCCATCTACCATTTGCTTGACTTCTATGTCTATAAAATACTTTAATGATCCAAAATTTTTCATTTAAAACTCACTCTTCATGACTTCTTTGAAATCAACAATGAGGAGGTCATCACTCTGTGTGAAAATTAAATCATGTACATATAAAACCATAATTAAGAGCTTTCCATCACTTTCTTTGATGTATAGTGTCAACTCACCATCACATTTGCTAAAGCCATCATCCAACAAATATGTATCTATTATGTTATAGCATGTGTGCGGTGCTTGCTTCAGCTCATGAAGAACTTTTTTTATTCTGTACACCTTGTCTTATTTCCCTTGAATCTCATAATCAAGTGGTTTCTCCACATACACTTGCTATTTCAACACTCGATTAAAATTTTTTGATTTCATGTCCATTTGATATAGCTTCCATTTCTTTTACATTGCTATTGCCAAAATTGTCCTCATTGTCTCCATTCTTGCAACCGAAACAAATGTTTCAACATACTGTATTCCACTAACCTTGCTTTATGCCTTTCAATCCTTCCTTCAGTATTACTTTTGGTCTTATCGACTCACTTCCCACCTATGTCTTCTTTAAGTTTCACTAAATACCCTTTTTCATTCTTTTCTATTGCCTCTATTTCTTTATCCATTGTTGCTACCCATATTTGAACCTTAATTTCATCTTCACAATTAATTGTATCATCTACATGAGAAAACAAAGAAAATAGAGATTTCATACCTGTGGTACTTTTCTCTTTATTTTTCTCTTAAATATCGCTCAAATCTCTGAACTTTTTTCTTCGCATACTTGCCAAATATGGATTTGATGTGCCACTTGATGTTGAACTTGGAGAATGTGGAGTTGTTGATATTTGTTGTGCACTTGGAGAGGTATATTCTTTAATGCTCGACATTGTCCTGTTTCTTTTGATGGTGTCACTTGATGACTACTTTTTTGAGCTTGAATATGTATAGGAGGAGTCACCATTAAAGAAGTACCTCTTTCTACTAATTCCTCTTTGTGTTCTTGTGGTAAATTAGTTGCCACATTAATTATCTTAGTTATAGAGTTCCATCCTATGCTTCCTCTTCTATGAATTGTACATCTATGTTGATTATGATATTTTTGGTTACTGAATTGTAGAGATTATATGTCTTGGATTCGTCACTACAGAAAAATAATATGCATGCACCCCCCCCGTTGTCCAACTTCATTCTTATCTCATCTAGGACATGTTCATATGCCACACATCCAAATATTGTCATGTGAGTGACATCATGTTCTCTTTCAGTCCATGCTTCTTTTGGAATCAAAATCTTCACACTTTTGGTTGGACATCTGTTTAGTCCAATAATTGTTTAGAAAATGATTTTCCTTTAACATACTCCTTTCCATTCCCATAATTCTTTTATTTTTCCTTTCTACCACACCATTTTGTTGAGGTGTGTACATTGTTGTGAATTGTTTATGGATTCCATGCTCCCTACAAAAATGTTGAAATTCATTTGAGATGTATTCACCACCTCTATTAGTTCTCAAAACTTTTATGTAGTGGACTTCCTTTTCAACAAGAGCCTTGAATTGGCAAAAGCGCTCAAACACTTCGCCTCTACGCCTTAGAAATTAGACCAAAGACTTTCTTGTGTAGTCATCTATGAATGTCAAGAAATAATCATTTCCACCAATTGACGGGGTTTGCATTGGTCCACATAAATATGGATTGACGATTTCCAAGGGTGCCTTTATCCTTATTGACTTTCCTACCGGAAATGATTCTCTATGTTGTTTTCCCAAGATGCATCCTTCACATAAGTTGTTTGGGTTTTTATTAGTGGAAATTTCTTTACCATGCATTTCTTGTGTAGCAAGTTTAAACCATTAGAGAAAATTTCAACCGAAAAGTGCTCATGAAATTTCATTTAATTTCATTTCATAATATGTAAACCAATAAAAATCTTTTAAATTTAGAAAGAGGTAGACACTTGTTGGATGCAGAATTATATTTTTGACTTATCTCATATGTTTACTCAAATTTCAAGTGTAGACACTTGTTGGATGTGGAATCAAATTCTACATTGAATGAGTACCCATTATGCATAATTTTGAGAAGACCCACATTGATTAAAAAATGGAGAATTTTTGAGAAGACCATTAAATATCTTTTCCTAAAACATCTTTCCTTAAAACATCCAAAGGTCCAAGGATAAGGAAAGGACCCAATGATCTGATTTATGGAGTGCATCTTCCCTTTATCTAGGGGACCAATGACAAGATTGCTTATATTTAGGGGAATCACAAGGTTCCTTCCACCTTCCTGCCCCTAAATACCTTTCGGAGCTCAATAAGATCAATTAAAGACTAGGTGGACCCTAGAAATATGAAAGGATTTTATGTTATCTCAAGTTCTTATGGGACACCCCTACATTGGAGAAATTGGCCACTACATAAATCAAATGATTCTTGAGCATGTAGTCGATGTCAAACATGGTAGGTCTCACTCATCGATGTTGGCGAAACGTGTGGAGGAGAAGAAACACCATATTTGTGTTAAAGAGTCTCAAGTTAATTCTACGATTGATCATTTCCATCATTGAAATTTTAGGGACACCATAGAGATTAACTGAAGGCCTAATACTCTGAATAGCGAGGATGGTTGGAAAATCGATAGTTGTTGGATCCCCAACCTTTCTTCTTAAGGTTTTTCCTTTTGTAGTTGATTTTTTTCCTCTTTTATTCCATTTTGACTTGATTCTTTTTTATATTTCCTTATTTATTTTAAATTGTATATATTATTAGTAAAATATATATTATTTTTCTTTTTCTTTTTTTGTTTTTTCTATTATATATATAGATATATATATATATATATATATATATATATATATATATATATATATATATTATATATATTATATATATATGATATATATTTTATATCAATTGGTTTTTCTAGTTATGTATTATTTTTATCAATTTTTTTTTTCTATATAAATTTATATGCCTTTAATCTTTACTCTAAACTTCTTTATTCCTTCATAATTTTTACTCCTTTTTTCTACTTAGGATTTTACTTTATTAATTTTATTTTTTTGTATTCTTCTATAATAACATGTTTTATTATATATATATATATATCTATATATATATATATATATATATATATATATATATATATTATATATATATTATTATTTTTTATATATTTATTAAAAAATATTTATATTTATAATATATTTAGATATTCATTTATTATTTCTTTGTTCTTAACCACGCGCAAATTTTTTCCAACTCTATATCATGTGAAGTCTCTATAGTGACTTGCCACATATTCCGTGTGAATAATACTTTTTTATGATCATCTAATTATGTGAATCATATAAATTCTATATCAATCAATGTCTCTGAGGTGAAATAATAACATATGACCTACGCAACTCATTTTACTATGTCTCTGTGGGGTTTCTCTCTCCGTTTAATAGTCCCTGTGGATTTCTAATATCTCTACGACTATACATGTGATATCTCTCTTCAGTGGAAAAAAATATCTCTTTGCTATGGCGAAGCATTTCAACCTTAATTTCTGCGGTGACCTTAGGTAAACTTGACTCGGGATAGAGTCAAAGTTGACCAGGTTAAACAGTGATGGTTTTGGGGCACATGGTATTGTGCACCCATAGTATTCTACTCGGGGTATTATATGTAATGGAGCTTATAAAAGGATGTAAGGACTTCATTGTAATGTAAGACCTGGAGGTGAATGGTGAAGGTTCACTTGGTCGGATTGGCCAAGGTTTTGGCCAATGCTAATAAGATCTTATTAGGTTGGGTTTTTCCCCAGATTTGAGGTTTTCCAGGATAAACATTTTTGTTTATGTGTTTATGGTTGTTTCTGGTTATTTTTATGTTTATTCCTCTCAGTAATTATTTATCTTATGTAGTAAATTTCTTAACAATATCTCTCTTCGATGGTGAAGTATTCATTCAAAAGTATGCAACTATATTTGTATGTTAACTCTCTCCAATGATGATAAATACATTAAATACGATGATCTTCATGGTGGGTACATATATGTGCAACATCTGTGGCCAGTAATAAAGCTCTGTGGCATACAATCTCTTACCAGGTGCATACATTCCTCTTAGCTTTCTCTTACTAAGCTTTATTTACTATAACAAAGTTCTTATCCCCATATCTCTAACCGTTCTTGTAGCAAAGGAAGGCCAAGAAAAATTACCCTATAAAGTCTCTACGAGTAGATTGAATCTTTATAAAAACATAGAGAAAAGAGTCTCTACGAACATATTGAATCTTTAGAAAAACGAAGAGAGGAAAGAGAAGGACAATTTAAGCTAGAATTGTCTAAAATTCTTGGAAAACCCACAAATAATTAGAAAATAAAATAATAACACTTGAGACCAAACTTCAATAAATGAAGGGTAGGATGCAAAAAAATCAAACACAAAAAAAAGAAAACCATTGGTTGAAGAGAATGACACCTTGAGAGATGAGATTAAAAATATAAAAGAGAAACTAAATAATAAGTTAGCTCACGATAACAAGCACTAAATTAAATATCAAACCCTTAAAAGAATAATTTAACAAACCAATTAAACTAGGCCATGGGCTCTACAAAAGAGCCTTGAATCTTATAATTGTTGGTATAGAAGAGAAGGACAATGAGGACACATTAGACATAGTAGAAGAACAATTTAAAACCAAATCACAAATATAGATAGGCTATCTCACAGAAGCAACACGGTTGGGAGATATAATTGAACATAAGAAAAGACCAATGAAGGTTAAGGTAAGTTATAATGACCATAAATTAGATATTATTAGGAAATCTCCAGGCTTAAGACATTGAAGACCGTATAGTAGAACACCAAATTGAACTAAGGAAAGAGCTCCAAAAGGTCAAGGAGACAAGAAAGAAAGGGAATGGGAAATTATTAGAAATAGGAAATCCATTATTAGAGATAGATCCAAAAATAAGAGTGACATATAGGAATCAAGGTCACTCTAGTTTCTCTTTTGGAACTTTTGTGATTTTCCATGGTGTAAAGGTCCTATGCTAGGTTGAATCTTGAGTGATATTGATCTTATTTTCTTAGTTGAAACTTACAAACATGAGGAATCTAGGTTCCCACACATTGACAGGTTCATTCTTCGGTCAACTTAGAACAATAAATATTCCCAAAGAGGTGTTGATGATATAATTTGTTATATAAATATTAAGGTTTCTTCTCACATTCGACTTCATAAAATTGATCTTGTTAATCAGTACATTTGTTTTGAAATTTTTTATTCTAACAACAATAGGATTCTCCTCACAATTCATTATTTCACTCCTGTCAAGTCTACCTCCTATAAGAAACAAAATTGAATAAGAATTTCCCCTTCAATACCTTAGAATAAAACATCCATAGTCTAGGGAATGAACGCAATATCCTTTTACTTGGGGACATCAATGCTAGAACCACTACTAACTAGGCTACTATCCCAAGAAATAACCATAGCCTCAACCCCCTATGACTAGATGAGGATGGTGACATAGATAATAAATTCAAAATAAATTTACATGAAATTACTATTTTGTACCAAGCTTATCAAGATTTGTAGTTCCAAAGACCTGATAATTTGTAATGGAACTAACAAGTGGCCTAACTCTGGCAAGATAACTTTTATTGATCAGTTGGGCAGTAGCGTTGTAGATTATGCAATATCTAAGACACATGTTTTCAACCGTATTACAAACATTGAACTATTAAACGATCACGAATTTGATTCCAACCACATAACTCTCTCCCTAACTCTCAATATTATCACGCATACCAACCACATGAAAAAGACATGTGAGAGTCAAGTGCACACCCTTGTTGATAGAAGTAACATAGATCTCTTCTTATGTATTTAGAGAGCGATTTAGGCTCTCTAATATATAATAATAACATTGATCAAGTATACTAAAATTTTACTGTAACCCTTTCCACCACCATTGAAATATTCTCTACCAAGGTTTCATATAAAAATAGTAAAAACTTCCAACCCTTGGTATGATAAGGACTATAAAATTTCCAGGAAAGTGATTAAAACGTTCATACAAAACTGTTAAGATAAGAAACATAAGAATGTAAAAAGCTCTTATCAAAAGGAAGAAAAGGTCCTATATTAATAAGAGACTAGATAATCTTCTTCACCTTTCTAAATTTGAGCCTAGAATGTTTTGGCGAAATGTACTTTATCACAAAACTAAATTCAATAATTTGATCCCCTTAGAGAACTCAGGTATGTATCTTACGAAGCTTTATGACTCTCCAGTCACCATGTATTTTTTCTTTAAACACTCCTATAAAGGAGGATATGTTTTCTTTGGAAGAGGTTGAGTTCAAGATTAAGAAACTCCGTAATGGGAAGCTAGGGACATTGATGGGTAGCAATATCAAATATTCAAAACGGGAAGCTCTATCCTCATCCCCCGTATCCACATTCTTCTCAATTTGGTGATAAAGCACGAATTTTGTAAGCTTTGGAAGCAAAGCCCTATTGTGTCTATCTTTAAAGTGGGGATAAAATTTTTCCCTCTAACTATATGACCATTATGAATAGCCATATTTTAGCCAAACTGTATGGGCTGATATTGGAGAAGAAGTTTAGCTTTTGGCATGAATTCTGTCATAAAAGAGCTAAAGGGAAAGTTGGTTTTAGAAAAAAACACTCGACTATTGATCATCTTGTCATGATTAGGGTCATTGCTGAGTAGTGTCGAAATAGTAGAACTATTATTTTTTTTGTTTTATTGACTTTAGAAAACCTTTTGATATTGTTCCTTAAGATAAGCTATGGAAAAGACTTGGAGAGATAATGGTTCCTCCTAAGTTAAGAATCGATGTAATTTGACTCTAGAAGAATGTTGTTGCCAAGAATAAAACCAATGAAGGGTGGTATATACAAATTAAATGCAATATTGGGGTTAAGCAGGAGTGTCTCCTTTCACCTACCCTTTTTGGTATTTACATTGATAAACAAGAAGAGTGTTTGAAAATTGCAGGTTGCAGTGGCCCCAAGCTTGTTAGTATGGTTATTACTCTTCTTTGTGTTGGCTATGTCGATCTTCTACCCATAAGCTATGATAATCTCGTCATGTAGCTTAAGATCATCCATGATTAGTGCTCCAAGATGGGTATGATGGTTAATACCGACAAGACTAAAGTCATTATAATTAATTCCAAAAATATCAACCTTGATAATATCATCTCTGATAACAATTACAAGGAGGAGGTTTCTTCCTACAAGTATTTAGGTATTAATATTCATCATCAACTCAACTGGAATTATACCATTGAAAAAATAATTATTGGAGGTTGGAAAGCTTATTATGAGCTTGAAAATAATTGTAAGTCAGTTGATCTCTGGATTTTGAGTAAAAAAGAGGTTCTCTTAAGGTTCTTGTCGCCCATGTTATTTTATATGCATGTGAGGTTTGAGGTTGCATTATGTCTAGAAAGTCATGGAAGAAAATCAAGATGATTCAAATGAAATTTATAACCTACAACCTCAAGACTAAATGAAATATTCCCTATCCTATCCTCCATATCGAAGCTATCTTTTCACTAATTGAAAACATGACAATGTTTAGGTACTTGATGTACTAGAAGAAGTTGTCCAACATTGAATTCAAGAGGTTTCAAAAAATTTCTTCTAACTCTAGACAAAACCTTCACATATATCTCAAGGGTGGTTGGCCTAACGATATCAAGTCTTGGCTCAACCATTTGGAGATAAAGGAGGAGATCATCTTGGGGAATTATGATAATATTAAAGATACTATTACCTCCAAATTGAAGGATAAATTGTGAGATGATAAGGAGGTAGAGGGGAGAATGAGGCTAAGGTATTACAAGGATGAGACCAACTGAACCCTTGCTAACATGAATTATCTCTATGTCTTGACCAATATTAAAAGGATAATTAAAATTGCAAAGATTATAACTAATTCTCATGAGCTTCATAGTAAAACCGATTGTTGGATTGTCCAAAAAACACCCTAGGACGAAAGAACCTACACCTTTTGTGATACTAAGAGAGTTTAAGATGAAAACAAATTTCTCTTAGATTGCATGGCTCTTACTTACATCCATTCTCATTACCAAAACATTTGTCACACATCAAACATCACTCGCTTGTTAAGTCAATAGAACTACAGTGAATTTGGAGCGTTTCTTTTCCCTCTTTTTTATCATGGAAATAAAATATTAAATAGTCACAATTAATCCCTTCTTACGGTTCGATAGACCACATTGGTCTTCGTGAACATTAATTATAATCATCATATTCTTTTAATTATATATTTTATTATTATTTATTTTCATATTTAGTATTATTTACCTTTTATTATCATTATATTTAGTTAAAACATATTTATATTTATTTAATTAGATAATGTAATTTATTACGAATTTTTGTTTTTTTTTATTTTTTTATGTTAGAATTTATTATCATTGGCAGTAGTTTTTTTTCTTATAATTTATTATTCATTTTCGATATGTTTTGGAGAACATCCATATTATTTTAAATTCTCTAAATTATTAGTGAATATATATTAGTTCTCTTTTTTTGTTGACTTGTTTATTATATATATAGAGAGAGTTGAGATTTCCATAGTTATTCATATTGTTTGAATCTTTCAGATATGAATTATGTAGGAGTTTTTCCTATTTGATGTTTGGGTGGACACGCCACCCATCTTCAGGGGCTAGAAAGCTGATAGATAATAAGAGAGAATCTTGACTAAGCCTATAAATAATGAGAGCTTCGAGAGCCCATAGATAATAAGAGAAAATGCTGAGTAGGCCTATAAATAATGAGATATTAGAGAATAGAAAATGAACTCAAAGTAGTGAATAATAGAATAAAATAATTAACGGTTAAATAATGAAAGAAAAAAACTTTAAGCACCTTATTTGTTTTGAGACTCTAGTCTTAGCTTCTATCCATTTTCATAATACTCTTGTCATACTGTCGTCATCATAGAAGCCTTTGAAATAGAAAAGAACCACAATAATTTCAATTGGGAAGATGGATATAAGCTTAGCCACTCATAGAATCATATTATCCATCTCCTTTTTCTCTAACCCCCTGGTCCCCTTTTCTCAATCTCTTCTTCCCCCTTCAAATTCCTTCCTCTTTTTTTAATTTTCCTTTGTTTTGATCTTACCCTCTTTTTCCTCCCCTTCTTCCTATATTTACCTTCTATCATATTATCCATCTCCTTTTTCTCTAACCCCCTGGTCCCCTTTTCTCAATCTCTTCTTCCCCCTTAAAATTCCTTCCTCTTTTTTTAATTTTCCTTTCTTTTGATCTTACCCTCTTTTTCCTCCCCTTCTTCTTATATTTAACTTCTATCGTATTATTACTTTCCTTCTTTCTATATATTTTTCTC
>APFE031504056.1:14852-25962 GCA_000404065.3 Pinus taeda | reverse complement strand
TATTTTAGAAATATTATCAATTAAATTAAATTTTTAATATATTTAAACTAAGCCATAAGTACTAGCTATTATGCAGTAATTATTACATTAGTTTATAAGTTTTTTAATATGTGTGTGTGTGTAAATTTAGGGTGATGTATTTACATTCTCTCTGTGGTAATAGAAAAACAATCTGGGGCACGTGCACCTGCGGTCTGACTTGATGATATTAGGTGTACACATTTGTTATATTTTTCTAATACATATCTGCTCATATATTTTCAAGTGTGAATAATTCACCACAATACCAATGATTACCAAAGGTAGACTTAGCATAGTTACTCTACAGAGTATATAGTCTTTAGAGAAACGTAGAGAAGAAAGAGAAGTCAAGCTACAAACAATGTTAGCAGGCATGCTGGAAAATAAATTCACATCTCTTGAAGGCAAGATCCAAAAACAAATATAAAATAAAATAGAACTATTAGAGAATAAGATCAAGGCAATGGAGACTAGGTTGCAGGTTATAGAAAAACAAAACCAAGATATGAACCAAACATGCTAGCAAGTAGATGTTGATACTTTAGGGAGTCTTAACATGAAGGACATGATTCAAGAGCTAGAAGAAAATGTTAATAGCTGGCTCACACTAATAGCGTGTTAGGTAAATTATATATCAAACCAATTAAAGAAGAAATGAAAAAAATGATAGACTTATACCAAGAGCATAACAAAAGGGCCTTGAACCTTATAATCTTTTGTTTGAAAGAGGAGGTAGACGAGGATACTTTAGCCATAGCACAAATAGAACTACATAATTGATTACAAATTGAAACGTGTCTCACAAAAGCAACAAAGTTGGAGAAACTAACTGAGAATACGGGAAGGATGATCCAAATAAAGGTGAGCTATACTGACCATAAGTATGACATACTTAGTAAAACCTCAAGTCTAAAAGTAACGAGAATATTTATAAATGAAGATCTCATTCCAGAAGATCAAGAAGAATTGAGAAAGGAGGTTCAAAAGGTAAAGGAAGCTATGAAGGAAGGAAAATGGGTGATAATTAGAAATAGAAAAGCTATTATTCGAGATAGAAACCAAAAAGATAATAATAAATAGCAATTCAACGTGCTCCAGATTCTTTCTTGGAACTGTCAGGGCTTTCCATGGAACAAAGGCCCCAAGCTAAGTTGGATCTCGAATGATGTTGATATTATTTTTCTTGTTGAAACTTAGGAGCACGAAGAATCTAAGGTCCCTAACATAGATGGCTTTACATTATCGTCTACCTGGAACAAGCAATCCTCCCGTAGAGTCATTGGGGGTATAGCTTGTTACATTAAGAAGAACATCTCTCCCCATGCTAGGATTCATAAAAACGACCCTTACAACCAATATAGTTGGATAGAAATTAGTGACATTTATGATAAAAAGACCTACATAGAAATCTGTTATTTCCCCACCATCAATTCTAACTTCTATAATAAAAATAATCTAGATAAAAATATTCCTTATAATGGTTTAGAGAAAGATATTTCTAGCCTAACGAATGAAGGCAATATCCTTTTAGTGGGTGACTTTAATGCTTGAACTTCAAGCAACCAAGCTATTCTTCTAAGCAATCATTCAAACCCTAATCTTCTTTGGTTAGATGAAGACATTCCCTTGGCTATCCCATACAAAAGGAGCTCTGAAGACCTCACGGAGAATTTGTTTGGGTCGGAGCTAGTCAAGCTCTATAGTGCTCAGGACCATAATTTGCAACGGTCTGAAGAAGTGGCCCAATTCTAGCCAGATGACCTGCATCCATGGGCTTGGTAGTAACGTGGTAGACTATGTTATCTACGATCTCCATCTATACAACGAAATAACAAATTTTGACATCTTAAACGACCACAAGATTGACTATGATCATATGCCTTTACTTATAACTCTCAATTTTGTCATGCATAGAGATCCCATAGAAGATAATCCTTATAGCCAAAAGAAGTTAATCTTTGATATAAATAAAAAATATCTCCTTCTAATTGAATTAAAAACTAATTTGCTTCCTTTATCTAGTATAGACAACATAGAATATCTCTATCATAATTTTACTACAACTCTCTCATATTCTATTAACAAATTCTCAATTGAAGTTTCAAGCAATAAAAGAAATAGAAAAACTAACCCATGGTATGACAAAGATTGTAAAAGTGTGAGGAGAGCAATTAAGGAAGTTGTTGATGAATCTCTTAAAATTGGCAAGATAAAAATATACAAAGCCCTAACTAAAAGTCAAAAAAGGCAGTATATTCATAAAAGATAAGAGAATCTCATACACCTCTCTAAGGTAACTCCAAAGAAATTCTGGAGGCAGATTCTAACTAGGAAAACTAAAGATAATAATAAAATTGCTTTACATGACTGGAATTCCTATCTTAAAAAGTTTTATGAATCTCCAAATGTCATGGATAACTTTGAAACCCTGCTCATAAGGAAAGAAGTTTTCTCATTAGAAGACATTGATTTTGGGGTTAATCGATTGGCTAATGGGAAAGCTAAGGACATTGAAGGTTACCAGGTGGAAATCTTAAAAATTGGAGGTCCGCTGTCCTCATCCCCCACATTCACAATCTTTTCAATCAAGCAGTCAAGCAAGGGTTCCCTAAACCATGGACTCAAAGTGTCACTATCCCTATTTTTAAAAGTGGGGATACAAATAACCTCTGTAATTATTGGACAATTATGATCAGCAGTCTCCTAGCTAAGTTATATGGTATTATTTTGGAAAGGAAGTTGAGCATATGGCTTGAAAGTGAAGGTAAGTGGGCTAAAGGCCAAGTGAGTTTTAGAAAGAAACACTCAACAATAGACCACCTCGTTATGCTTAGGTTCAGTGTGCAGGAATGCCGCAATGATAAATCCAATCTCTTCTGTTGCTTTTTGGACTTTAGAAAGGCTTTCGATACAGTTCCTAGAAACAACCTTTCGAACAAATTAGAAGATCTAAAGGTTCATTTCGAGTTGAGAGTTGTCGCTATAAGTTTATATGAGAATGTAATTGCCAAGTTAAAGAGCAATGAGGGGTGATCGAAAGATATTAAGTGTAATATCAGAGTTAAACAAGGTTGCCCCTCTTCCCTACCCTATTTGGCATTTACATCGACAAGATAGAAGGTTTTTTAGAGGAGGGAGGATGCGTTGGCACGACCTTAGCTGGGATAGTCATTATCCTTCTTCTCTACACCGACGATATTGTTCTTCTCGTAAAGTGCCCATCTGATCTTGATAAGCAACTTATACTTCTTAAGGATTTCTCCTCTACCATGGGTATGATTGTTAACACTGACAAAACATAAGTTATGATTATCAATTCCAAGAAGGACACTTACGGTAATTTTAATTTATGACAATAGTAACTTGGAGGAAGTGTCTTCCTACAAGTACCTAGGAATTGATATTCATCACAAGCTCAACTGGAACTATAGCATTGAGAAAAGGATTAATGGGGGATGGAAAGCTTATTTTGGTCTTGAAAATAATTGTAAAATGGCAAACCTCGTAATGTGGGATAGAAAGAAGTTCTTCTTTGAAACTCTAGTCACTCTCGTTATCTTATATGGATGTGAGGTTTGGGGTTGTAGCATCTCTAGAGAATCCCGGGGAAATATTGAGCAAATCCAGAAGCGTTTTATAATGTATAACCTCAAATTTAAAAGCAACACAGTCTATCATGTTCTCCTTATAGAAGTGGGACTTTTCCCTATCGAGAGCCTGGCTATGACTAGGCTTCTGTTATACAAAAACAAACTCAATAACATAGGAGACCATAGACTTCCTAAGCTAGCTTTAAATTCTAGCCAAAACCACGTAAGGCTCAAACGAAGTTGGTATAAAGACACTAGGGCTTGGTTAAACCATTGGGAGATGGATGAGAATGTTGCATTGCAAAACATTAATAACAATAAAAATATTCTTACTTCTAAGTTCAAAGAAAAAATGTGGTGTGAGAAAGATTTAGTAGCTAAACAAAAATTAAGATATTATAAGGAGGACATCAACCCCACCCTAGAAGATCAAAAGTATCTCTCTGTTTTAGATAGCTCTAAGAAGAAAATTAATATAGCCAAGATTAGAACGAACTCTCATGAGCTCCATAGTGAAACAGGTAGTTTGGCAGTTTTTAAAACACCATGGATGGAAAGGTTTTGCCATCTCTGTGAGAATACAAACATCGAGGATGAAAATCACTTCTTCTTAGAATGTCCCACGTACAACCACATTAGATCTCAGTTTCAAAATCTTTGTTGCAATAGTGACCTTTCTAGCATTTTACGTTGTGATCTATCTAGCATTTTACGTTGTCAAAATTAGAGTGAGCTCGAGAGGTTTCTCTCCAAGATTTTTGAGCATAGGAATAAAATCTTAAATCAAACTAAATAATTCGTTTCTTTAGGTGTAATAGACCAAAGTTTGTTCCCAGTGGAGGTTAACCACAACCATCATCGATTATATTTTTTTCATAAAATATTTTTTTCTAATTTTTCTTGATCGATTATATTTTTTAAATATTATAATTAATATATATATATATATATTATATATATATATATAATTTTCATGGGATTGAGTTTTTGGTTAAAAGATGTAATGAAATTATAAAATATAATTTTCAGATTATACAATTTAATTTAATATTTAAAAATATGTGAAAAAGAAAAAAGTAAACATAACACAGTTAGAATTAATAATAACCCTAAAAATTAGAAGTATTTATTTTCCGAATATTGCATATTTACATATGTGGGTTTCAGGAAGAATAAGTAAATTTTTTCACTTCATTTATGTTTTACTATTTTTTTTTAAATCTGTGCAGGTTTTTCAAAACTTTTTTCTTCGCTATTAATATAATTTTCTATAATCTTTTAATCAAACTTCTATATTCCCCATAAATAAAATAATTCTCAAACTTCTCTCTTCCCCATAAACAAAATGATTCTTTGATGTTTTAATCAGTTTCTGCTTGACTACTTTTTGTTTTAAGATCCTGATGTGTTCGTCTTTCTGGTATCTGTTAATCCAATCAACGACCTGCTCATCTTCTTCTGTAAAACATTAATGAGTATGTAACACCGAATCTTAACGAGAACATTACGATAAACACTACCCTAATTTTTCAGCTTCATGTTATTATATGTTCCGTTCAAAATCTCTCACATGGATCTACGTTACTTATAGAACAACAAATTCCCATTACAAAGCATTTAGATTGAGCATGTTATGTGAGAATCCATCACAACCATTTCTCAAATAATGTGTTGCAAAGCAGAAAGCTACATTGCGTGTTTATTTTATTTATGTTTTAGACCCAAAATATTAGAATAAATGATTGTTTTTGGCTCAGTTATCGGGACAATCGCAGCAACAACATAAATCTAGACTAACTACAATCTGCCGCCCATGAGTTAGCAAACCTGTTTGTGCTGCCTGAGCGTGCAGCGGGACCAAATTAGATTATCAGTTACAGGCTCTCTCAAACCTTTTTATCTTAATAAGTCGGCCAATCTTAACCGGGCTAAATCTTTCCTCAGTTGCCCTCTTTCGATATATGTACGATTTACGTTCAGTGACTGAAAATTTAGGCCTGGGAATTTCTGCTTTTAACTGTCAGATCTGAAGCACCAGCAACTCTTGTAATTCCAACCGACCGGTGCGTTAACGCGTTAATCCCCGATGCATTAGTCTCGTTAACTGGACGCGAACCTCCTCCGCTGGGAGAGCTATAGTTTTGACAATTAGAAGGGCCTGACGGAGCTGCGGGACCCCTAGGGAATTCAAGCCACTCATTCTTCATCTTAATACTAATATCATTATTTTCGATTTCGTCTCCCTCCAATTAATAATAATATCATTATTTTCGATTTCGTCTCCCTCCAATTTGAATTTCAAATGCATTGACCTACAACCCGAACTTTCACTAACCATCGTGACCACCATAAGCATGGCCATCAATATTACCAGTCCCGCGGACGCTAATGTCAATTCCATATCGCTCCAACCTATACAATTCTTTCTCTTCCCAGCTGTAGAATAAGTAACTGTTCGCAACGATATGAATATCAAATTCAGAAGAAGATGAATGAGAATAATATGAGTGCGTGTATATAACACAGATAGATGCAACTAATGCAACTATATATAGCAAGTAGTTACGCGGAGAAGAGCAGGGCAGAGAACAGAGAAAACGCGGAAACGAGGATTAGCCGTTGACTCTATTATCTAGTCTTTGGGACCTCGTTCGAAATTTTCAATGCAATCAACTGGACACCTAAATGTAATCTTGATCTCCGTTCACAAGTCTTCCCCACATCGCTGCTTTTAAAATTGCGGCTGAAGTCAAGTAATAAAACCTTTGACTCAGTTTCGAGACTTGACAACACGCTCATCGACTTCACGGATTCCAAATCCTATTTCTGGAAACGAAAAGCTTGAACGTTGAACGTTTGAACGTTTTGAATAAAAACCCTATTTCTGAAAATGAAATGAATCAGTAATAAACTCGCGGTCTTTCTGTTTTACTGTGACGGAAAAATGGGTTATAGGATGGAGAATAGGTCAACGGATATTTAAAGGAATTGCTGAGGTCGACATATAACACACCAATTTTCGTATTTTTTTTATCGGCCAATATTATAAATTTTCTTCCCACCATGAAAAGAAAATAAATATAACATGAAAATATCATTTTACAATGGATGATATTTTTGCTTAAAAGCAAAAATGCTGATGTTTATATTTATAATGTATAGCCAAATATTAGAAAGTGACCAATAATTTATTTATATATATATATATATATATATTATATATATAATAATGTAATGTTAATATTCACAGGGAGCTAAACCTAAAATAAAAATAAAAAATGGACAATGAAGAAAACATGATAATAAAGTAGTCCAAATGAATTTTTAATAGAAAGGAATACTATGTAGCTGTGAAGATTTATTAAAATTAAATACGAATTAAGAATAAAATGTGCATCAAGAATGAAATAAGGAAGAGAGGATTATGCTTTATCTACAAGGAACCTTGTGTCTTTAACCATTCCTATTTAGATGATAGGAAGGAAACAAGAAAGATAGAATAAGACAAGATTTCTTTAGATCATGGAGAGTCTATTGTAGTTAGGTATATTGATTTACATGATGGTGAGCAACATCGTGGTATTATTCAGAGAGACTTGCATGACGACAAGCATTTCGAAGTGCATGAGGAAATTCTACCTTATGGTATTGGTGAGGTAAACTCCTATACAAAAGAGTCCATAGATATCCTTGAGGACATCCATAAAGAGTATGAGCTATTAGGTGTAGATAACAGTCCACGATTACATCCATGTTTGAAAACCAGAGAGAGTGAATAACATATTGTCCCCACAAGGTTGAGAAGGCCAAGAGGAAGATATTCAAGGAGAATTAAATGGGGAGCAAGTAATGGTAAACCAACATGATGAGGGGGAGCATGACAAACATAATGTGTAGGATGAACCATTCCCGGAGAGCCAGTAAAAGGCTTAAGTTGAAGTGGTGATCGTAGGGCATATGGTGTAGACACGTACAAAGATATTCAGTAGGGCACCAGAATCACCAGTAACGGACTTTCATAGAAAGATAACACATTTCAAGACATATCTTATGATGTTAAAGTAGGGAGTCAAGACAACTCATGACACTATCTTATAGGAGAACAAAAAAATTGAGGAGCTCATAGAGGTATGTGCTGATTCAGCACCCAGACTCTCGAGCGTAGAGGAACATCTCAATCCCCTCATTAGGCAGCGGGAGGAATACAATTGGGAGCTACAAAGGAACCCTCTAGAGGAGTACATAGATAAGGCTTGTAGCACTACCAACTTGCCTTTATACATTGGGATAACAAAGTAGAGTTCTACAAATGGATCATGTTGGGTGGTCAGGTAGAGAAACATGAGTTGAGCATCATGCAACATCAACATGGTAGACTTATTACATGTGTAGGCATTCATGCACTATATCCTTCCCACAAGATGGATTGGTGAGAGATTATGAGTTGGAACTCTATTTATGGGATACTCTTAACCAAAAGAATATTGCAGTTTGAGCCCTTAGAATGAGCAGTGATGGAGGGATGAGATGGTATCATAACCCATAGGTCCTAGGACTTAGGCGGCATTGGGATCCGGGACAATCCATTGCGGGAAAGATTGACTGGAGGATTGTTTGGGATCTAGGTATCAAAGGATCCATTCAGGATCATTTAGCATGGAAGCATGGAATAACACACTAGGTTGTATGGGATCGTGGTATCAATGTACAAATTCTTTTGTTGTGGATAGAAGTGGATTGCTTGAGGGCAAGCAATCTTTGTGCGGGAGGATTTGTAATATTCCCCTTTTCTAGATATGGTCAAAATGGATGGAATCCACCCATGGTATTTACTGTGGATTTTTGCATGGTATCTTCCCATGTTATTTCCCTTCATTTTTTACGGAAAATAATAAAATAAAGTTTCTAAAGGGTCCATGAAGCCTATAAAAGTGGATAGGAGTTGGTGGGAATTTCGGGGTTTGTCGACCTTATTTTGTTTTGTTTAGAACTTGGTGTGGGAAGTTCTAAGTTGATCTTGGGATGAAACCCCACGATGAAAATTGGATAGTGGATCCATTCAGGATTCACAAGTGGGCTTCAATGTGTTGTTTTTCTTGTGTTGAGCAGCCATACATGCTATTTGTAGGAGTTCTAATCTTATTGTATGGGCATGTGTTAATTTCTTGTCTAATAATATCAATAAAGGGTTACATTTCTAGAGCCCATCTTTGTTCTTGTTCTTGTTGAAGGTTTAATTTGTTTTACTTTAGTTGGAACACTAAAGTGTGCAAGATCTACTATAATTTTTAACGTTTGGGATATTACAGTGGTATCAGATTTGTGTATCCTACTAGCCTGAGGGTTGCATGCACGAAAATTCGATGGGATTTACTCAAATTGCTAGCACTTCCATCTTCAGTGGTATTCTCTATCACTCGAGTTGGATTTTAGTTGAAAAAAAAAAGTTTTATGCATTGTTATTGCAGAAAAAAGTGGTCGTAGAAGTGAGCATTATTTTAAATACTCCATCAATGGTAAGTTAATCATGCCATTTCTTATACATTCATTTCATAAAAGCATTATATCTAGAGCTTTTCATATGTGAGGTTTTGTCGCAGATTTCAAGGGGAAGTATGTTAATCCCATGGATCAGAGCAGTGATTTTGAGGGTCGGGAGCTATAAGGCTGAGCCATGAGATCTCTATGTTATATTCCTCTGTGTAGGGGCCGATGAAATAACCAAGATCGAACCCATACTCGATCAAATCAGCCTTTAGCACGATGACAACCATGGATTCATACACGGCAAGCAAGCTCACCCTTCTCCTGTGACTAGGATTATAAAGTCGTTAGCACCAATAGATAGAGGTGATGTTGTTGTTCTAACATAGGCATAGTTCGCACAACAGATGCCAGAGACTCCATCAAACCTTATAGATATTCTATTGAGCACTGGGAAACTAACAAGAGATCTCGAGCACTGCAAAACTATTATCAAGCGTTGGGTCGAATTATTTCTGTCAAGAAAAAACCCAATTCTAAAATTTCGTTAGAGCTTGAGTTGTACTGTAGCAGGACTAATCCAGTATCTCATGGGCTGTTGATTATCAATTGAATGGAGAAAAAAGTGACACTAAGCATCAGCCTCATCTGAGCACTCTCACAGGAAGAAAAAATTGAATGGGAAGAGAGTCCGCAAATACAAGCTCCAATGCCAGCTCCAACACTAAGATATGGGGATGTTGTGTTTTAAGGAATGAAATGGAATCTAAAGAGATTGTGGAAATTTAAGATATGTTCTTGCTACATTTTAATGAACTAGAACTAGTGTTTCACTAAATTTCGTCACAGGTCTGCAAGCCCCACAGTAGCAAATCCACCAATGCCAACCGCAAGCCCACCAACAACAGTGCCAGTGTTAGCCCCAGTCTTATGTTGACACTATGGCACAGGTTTGGAGCTATTGCACAGGTGTTGTCCTTGATGGCAACTCTCTTTGGTAACAGATCTTAGTTCAGGCACTCAGAGAGAAGAAAAAGACATATACGCAGGTTCATCTAAACAAAGACGTGTATACACACGGGTTATACGTTGAAAAAGAGTGTATATGTTGGGGATCATACTTTTGGTCCATGGTAGTTAGTCCTTGGGACTTGAACCTATGTTTTGGACCATGGCGTCTCGACAGATGTGTTGATCCCTAGTTTTGGGTTCATGGTATTGAAATGTTATGGTTTTGGACCATGGTATTGTGGAAGGCCTAAGACTATAGAAGAGGAAGGAGATCATGTGGCAAAGGATCATCCACATTATTGAATATCTGATAAAGTGCTAGAGCTAGTATATTGGTAATTGGGTTGTGATGCAGATCTAGATCTGAATGAAGGAGGAACCTTAGCACAAAAGGAAGGATAATTTCTATTCATGGGTCATAATCTTTAAACTTGAATGATAGTATATTTAAATGATTTTGATCTACTAGATGTGGTGCTTGCTTGATCTATAAGTCTGATAATCTGGGTTAATTTGTGATTGAATATCTGGAAGAGTGAATTATCCTTTATAGATCTGTACACAGGTTCAGTGAAGCGAAGGTGCGTATACACGCAGGTTGAGTGAAGTCATAACGCGTATACGCAGGTTGTCCCATACGCAGATGCGTATGCACGCAGGTTTCAGGATGTTGAAATAGCTTATATTCTTTAAGCTGTGATCTAGCTGCTTCTGTTTATAGCTGTTGTGTTCTGGGTTCTGTTTCTGTTGTGTAGTTTCTGGTACTGTGTTTTGGGTACAGCTGTCAGAGAAGTATCTACTTGATATAATTGGTGAAAAGGAGATTAGTTGATGGAGAAATGCTTGATGATTGATTGATGTTCATGGATCCAGTCTGAAAATTTATGAAACGTGGTCCCTGGAAGAAAGAGAAGGTTGTAGCCTTCTGTAGGCTAGCACCTATGTACTAGTATCTTGGCTAGTACAAGAGCTAAAGGGGGTTGTAGCTCCCTTCTAGGAGAAGC